>JAOBYF010178549.1:0-10631 GCA_025403605.1 Parazoanthus darwini | reverse complement strand
GGTTTGTTGCCAGTGAAGTGGATGGCTTTGGAATCTTTGTTTGACAGGGTTTATACAGAGAAAAGCGACGTGTAAGTCATATTTTTACGAAGCATTATATAAAGATTTCAGATCAGTAGCTTTTATCTGTAAAGTCAAATTTGAACTATTGCAACAAACTAATTCTTACATTCTAGACAAAAAGAAAAATGCTACGTGTAAATAACTAAAAAAAGTCCAACACATTAAGTGTTCCAAACCTGAAAAAATCGATCTTGCGATGTGTAAAAATAGAATAGATAATCCACAAAACAAATGCTCAAATTAGAAGGTCCTTATTTCGTTTAAAGGCTTAATACTTAAATGGAAGTCTGTTCTTATTGAATGACAATTATATTAAATTTGGTTGACATTGGTCAGCATCTTAAATTAACCTTCATAGTTTTTAGTATACATGTGGAACAAAAGCATGGTGCCCCTATTTATAGAACTGAAGCTTATGGACAGTTTCTACATTTTCCAGCTGGTCTTTTGGTGTTGTTTTATGGGAAATCTTTACACTCGGAGGCAGTCCATACCCAGGCTTACCAACAGAGCATCTGCTGGACTTCCTGAGTGAAAACAAACGAATGGCAAAACCACACGACTGCCCTCCAAAAGTCTACAATATGATGAGAGATTGTTGGATCCTGCAACCAGAGTGTAGACCAACATTTGCTGTGCTTGCTGAGCAACTGGGAAAATTTTTGGAAAAAAATATTAGAAAGGTTAGTTACGGAGATTGTTTTGAGTTATACTTATAGGCAATTCAGATAACAGTATATTTCTAAAACGAAAACGCTTTTGCAACTTCTATAGTCAGCACCAAAGCTTAACAAAAGGCATAGTTTTGAAATATACTCTAACAAGTAATAATAATACTTTAGCGTTTTGCAAACGAACAAATCTTTAGGTTGTTTCTAATTCAGAAAAACATCATTTCCGTTTGGCGCAACCGCAAGGGAACTCAAGTTATTAAACTGAGATAAGTTATATTAGCTCCATGTGTTAACATATTGTATGGGTAAGCCTTTTCAACAAATATACGTTTAAAGCAAATGTCGGGTCAAACAGTACTTATTTGTACTATATCAAACATATTTAAACGTACATAACCATAGGAAAGTCTATGGCGACTTGCAAGGGCTCTGACAAAATCTGAAACTAATAAGAAGTATAGAAAAGAAACTAAGGAAAATCAAAACTAAAATCTATTATCAATTATCTAGTTCCTGTTGATAAGATAAAAAAGCGCTGTTTACAAAGGAATATTGAAAGAGTACATAACACGCAGTTTTTGTAAGTTACTGTATAAGATGACTTTCAAAGTCGGTAACGGAGGCTTTTCCCCATTAAGAGACGCAAACGGAAAATGATATATTGCCATAAGTCTTGAAGCTAGAGCTAAGTACGAGCATCGCATTGAACAATAGTTTTACATGCACTAGAAATGAGGGAAACGTCAAAGAGTTATATATGGGAAACAGCCAACGATTAAAACTCACTAGAAGGATTCCTTTTTTTTTGCAAACAACTAATGCAGAAGTCAAAGAAGTAAAAGTAACAAGTAACCTTTACATTATTTGCTTATTAACCAGGAAGCGTAATGATATTATAAGTCTGCTTCAACGAAAGTCTAACGCTCGAAGCACCAGTTTTACACCCAACCACCTAGTATCTGGTTGATCAAAAACACACTTTCAGCTTACTCGCTAATGGAGGAAACCCAGTTTTCTTTAAAATTACAAAAATAGCAATAACAACAACTTATAATTAGCACTCAGTATGTACATCGATGTAAGTCAATTCAAAACGAAAAAGGGAGAGTGTTGGTCACATTATAACTAGTCTTCCAATATTATTTAATTTATTGTCTACTGTCCCCTTGTGGTGATTAGTTTCATCGAAACGCCTTCAGTGTAAACTAGCTATTCTTCAAACCAATTTCCAAACTATAACACTCGGTGCAATTTTAAAGAGTTTTCATTTTGTTTTCGCTGCTTTAAGGACAACCCGTACATCAGCTTAGCATTTGAAGAGACTGCCACAGGAAATCAGTACTACTTGTGTCCTAGAGATGGTTGCAGACCACCTACTCGTTTGGCTCAGACGGGTGACCAAGAGGGAGCCGGACCTTCTCACTTTGACACCATCGAGAGAGAAAAGAAACAAAGGTACGTTAGGTCTGTGCTATATATAAACTACAGCCCCTCGAGAATTGTCTCGAGGAGAGGGTTTTTCAGAGATACAAACTAAAGCCTTGAAGCAGCTAAAATGAAGTTTGCTGCACCGTTAATAGAGATACGTCTTCGCCGACGTCAGTTGTTAGTTGTTAGTAAAAATCGCTCGTTGGCATGCGAAACAATTATCTAGGCAAAAGGTGCTTGAAAGCCCAATTGCCAGCTTCGATCTAAAACCAGTTGGAAACTTTTAAATAACGCAGAGGAGATTCTAATAAACTCTCCCTGCTTTTAGCATTTTATCAAAAAAGAACACGGTTCAAAATTAAATGTTGAAAGACCGGTTGCTTGAATTTAGAGTTTTTTTTTTACAGAAATAAGGAAAGTATATATTTCTCATGATAAATTCCGAAAAGTGCGACAAAAATTTTTTCTTGTTTTCATTGTTGCTACGATCTAATCCGAGTAACCTCACTAAAACTGATCCTAAGTACGAAGCTAGTCACTAAACCTCTTAACTTGCTAATATCTTCAGATATATTTCTGACCTCTCAATCATGGAGTTTCCTGATGAGGCAACCGGTGGTATCAGCGTCGAAACTTCCCATCTCCAACCAGACCTACCTCCATCATATGACGAAGCCTTGCAAAGGAGAAACGAAGCTTTGCAAAATATAGCACATGGGGTTACAGAAACAGAAGAGGATATGCGCGCAGCTGCTGCTTGGATTGGATACAACAGATTCAGCAGTTCTGCCGACGAAGGAATAGGACTTGAGGACGAAGCACTTGAGAGAAAAAGACTTTTGAGTGGTTCAGATGGGAAGTATCAGAATACCTGCAAAAATGATGAGAAAGAAATGACAGTCCTGGTAACACCAACACCAACTAATGGATCTCGTAGAGGTCGTATTGAGTCAGTTGTTTAGATCATTTTTAGAGCCGTATTTCCTTCGAACTAAATGTAATTATATAAAGAACTCAAATATCAAGTTATTGAATTTAAAACTGAATTGAGTTACAATGTAAGCGTCCAAAAATTTTATGTGACCAAAAAGTTGCAAAAGGAGATACGCATGCGTTAGTTGCATAGCTTAACAAGAAACATTTTGAATTTGTTAAAAAACCTTTGACTGTCGTGTGTAATTAATTTAGATTATTTTTAATCAAGTCTGATTTGGATCAAACAATCTGAGTTGTTAACCAGAAGATGACTTCAAATTTGTTTAAAAAAATGTCAGAAAACGGCATTTTTGTTGTCTTAAACGTGTAACCACGTGCTTAGTGATGCGTCATACAAATTTTCATCATAATTACATTTCGTTTACAAAATCACTCAAACAGATAACTCATTTATAGATAATTCTCCTTTACCGGCTAACCAACCAAGTTACATCTTCTGTATTAAAAAACTTAAAAAAGAAAGACGAGAGAAAAGTTAACTGTAAATACTAAATAGATAACAAAGAAGAATTTTTGAATTTGTAAAAAGTACTCCAGGAAAAAATTGAAGAAATGATAACAAACGTTTAATATGTTTTACAAATATCACAAATTCGTACTCAGTTCAACGTGCAGTTTGGATAATAAGAATACAAGTCAACACATTTGAAAAACGAGAAACACCAGCATCAAAGTTTGAGGAAAAGCTTATAAAAGCTGTTTGCCGAAATAAGAAAGGTATCACTGTCTGAACTTTTTATCTAGTTTTCACAACTACAAAATAATATGCATCGCCATAACGTGATTTAAAGCTCTTAACCGTGATAAAGATCTATCCTGGAAGTTTTGATCCGAGTTGCTTTTAATTTTTGGTTGTTAGATTGTTCTGCACCTGATAGCAGGCTTAGACAATTAAGTGTAATTAGCTATACAAACAATTAGCACAAAACTACTAAATTAAGCTTATTTGAAACCAAGGTTGGCAAAACGTTGCCAATTGCGGAGTGTATGATTCTTAGCATTACATGTTGCAATGGCTACGCTTTGTGTAATAATACGGTTATTAAAGTCCCAGTACATTATTTGTAAGCACTTTAACGAAAACTGGAACAGTTGTGTCATAATAGTACAAGACCTATTTCTACGAAAATAAATGTAAATTGTTTGCTATGGCATAAGATTCTGTATGATAAGGTTAAGAAGAAATAAAGATATGTTTTTAAAAATAGTATGTACGGTGTATTTTTTATTATTTTAATCGTCGTCAGGGGCTTATGGTGTTATACACTACTTTCTTAATATGCTCCAGTGACCATAAACAATAATAGATAGGTAAATATTCGCTTCATTGGCATGTTACAAAATGCAGTGTATATTGCCAAAGCTACAATTACAAACATTTAAAACTTGGAACTACTACACAATATTAATGGTCGTACTAATTTGAGCTAGCAGCGTCTCTTAACTGAAAGCATTTAGATATATATCTTGCAGTGGCGTGAATTGAAGCTTTGTTTTTTTGTTTTGAAAAGAGTGTTTAACAAATCATCATAGCTATCGAAAGTTGCATTGAGAATTGTTGTTTTACAAGAAGATGTTCACGTAATGTATTATAGAGAGTGCAGTTAAATAGCATATGCGTTTCATCTTTAATTTTCCTCATTTGTACAGAATTCGCACACTTTTTTTGCGTGGAAGAACAGGTCTACGATGCCTGCCAGTTTCAACTGAAAGTTTGTGGTTATTAACATAACACTTTACAAAATTCTTTCTTGTATTGTACCTGTGTTCCTAAGAATGTCTATGTAACTGTTTACGTTGAAATCCTGCTTAAATTTACGATAGAAATCAAGTTTTTTAGATGTGGTAATTTCTCCTTGCCAAAATTTTAAGTAGTTATTTTCTATGTTTTTTAACACTTGTGTTATACTAGATTTGCTAAATAGGAGTTCTAGAGTTTCACAATTCTCAGAAACAGAGAGACAGAAAGAGATTTAGGAAGGGAGGGCGGGACAAACAGACAGACGGAGATAGGCGGAGAAAAATAACAAAGGCTTTATAAATAGCCTTACTCGGGCCGAACGGACCATTCTTTATTGACTCAAAATGTTTTTAATGACAATGTGTAACTATGATGTGATGTCCGTTATATACTGTAATTGCATTTACCAATCAAGTTTACTTAGTCCTTTTCCGTTCGACAAACTGTCTATGTACATACTGCTCGTGCTGCACATTACTCTCTAATAGTTCAGTTGTTCAATTAAGCTTTTGCTTTTGGGTATAAGGCGCATTTTCTGAAGCATCTTCTTTCCTTTTCCTGGTTTCGGGAAACAGCACCATCCATTATTGCCCTTTCCCTCTAAATGCGTTTTGTCAGCCAATTCACGGCCAGTGTGCTCCCTCCTGTAATAAATTTGTACAAGTTTTCTCTTATTTTATTAAACTGTCACCAAAACGCGTGGTTTTTTTTTTACCATATGGTCAGGTTGATAATTATGTACGAGACTGGTGTCACATTACCTCGAGTTTCTATAAGACGGACAGTTGAGGCCGGTCGCGAAGGCGTCCGTCTTAGAAGGGTTTGACTGTATGTTTAAAGAATGAAACAGCCGTATATTTTTATCTTACTTTTTCACTGTAGTTCGTGCGTTATTTGTTAAGGAATTGGTAACCAAGCAGTACATGATGTGAAACGGATACTGGTAGAAAGGACGGCAGTTATTTGCTTTCTTAGTTAACCAAAACCCAAAGCTGAAAAACGTTTAAACGGTAAGTCAGGTAACATTAATTAATTTCTTCTCCGTTTTATTTGTTTTGACTGAGACAACACCGAGATGTCAGCCTTTGAACTTTGTTAAAGTTTTGAGAAATGTACCTGGTGGAATGACCTGTTTTCCATAATTTACTGATGAAAACATCTTACTTGTTACTTTTTGACCTCTTTGCTCTACTGAATGAAACATTAAGAAGGTATTTTGTTGACTTTTTCTCATATGTGTTGAGATCGACATAGTTTGACCAAAAACTTATGCAGCACCCCCAAAATATGCCAAATAGTGTAACTAGCGAAATTAAAGCCATTGAAGAACCAGATCCATCCCTGTTCATTTTGTCAGTTTCAGACCTCACGATGTCACCTAGTGTCAGTTTGTAAAGACAGTTACAATAATAATGCAAACAATCAAAACACACCCGGATTCATTGAAATTGTCAAAACAAATCATTTTCAGTACTTTTCTGTCAGCAAACTTAATTTCTTGATAATGCCCTTGATATAACAGCTGATTGAATTTTTAAGCCTAAGACGATGTAAGACACTGCACAACAGAATTTGTTATGTTCTGTCTGCAATGGCATTTGGCAAAGTTTTCTTTAGATTATTTTGCAAATAATGATGATAGCAGTATTGCAAGACAAGAACGCCTTTACTCACCTAGCTAAGTTAATAGCTTGGTGTGCATTCCCTATTAGTATCCTCTATTACTATTCTCCTTCTAGTATTAGCCACCAGCTATTTATAAGTGTAACAAACTAAGAAATAAGAACTATTAAAACTTCAACAGACAATTAAAGCAACTGGATATGTACCATATACTCACCCGTCCAAGCAGTTTTGACCTGGATTTGAGCACTGAAAACCGCAATACGGTACTGGTGCTAGATTCGTAAAAAAATAATCGGTAATTGTGTTCAAGTTCTGCTTTTCCATATCTTGAATTTATAGCTGTGGGCACACATCAAGAGTCATTCCGTTTCAATTAAATATATCATCAAAATGTACAAATACTGTTTCAGTTCTAGAGACCATTTTCTATGCGCTTGGAAGTTGCCTCCTACAGCTCACTTTATTGCGCTTGTTGCTGTGAGTTATCCCAAGTGCACATGTCCTGGATTTTCTTCAGTCAACCTGTACCAAGTGACAGTACATTTCACTTTCAGACCAAGGCGCACGCAATCGATCATCCAGCAATCATCTTCCATCACGATTCCATTAACTAATTACTGGTCTTGTAAAAGCGAAGCACTTGATCTTTTTAAAGTTTTTGAAATACTCTGATCTTCTTCACAAGTGATTGAACTCTTCTGCGGTTTCAAAGCAACCATCGACAAGGGTTTAGTTTACTCATCATTGACTAATTGAAACAGCCATCTTGTTTACTGATAAGACACGACCATCACGCCTAACGCGCGCTCAAACCGATTTCGTAAAACGCATGCGTTGATCAATTGCGACACGAAAAAAAAACGGAGCTGAAACCTAAACTCGGCGCCTTCCAACCCGAGTAATAATGCTAACACTAATATACCCAAAGAAAACAACCTGACCCCAATCTTTGGAAGATTTATTGATGGTTTGTGAAGTTTTAAGCCATTAGGACTGGTTTGTATTGAGGTTGCATTAATGGCATTTCACCATGATACCAACCAACAGTACAGTTTGAACGATGTAATGGCACCAACCAACAGTTACAATTCCGCATTATTAATAACAATGAAAGATCATTTCACTGTCTTGACCTATTCTCCAATATGCTGAAGAATGCAAATTTTTAGGTTTTAGTCAATTACGCCTTTGGCTCAGTTTGACTGCGGTTCCTAGAAGTTGCACTCTGACAGCATTTTCTATGTTTTAGCGTGTAGCCAGCATGAAACTTGTTATTTTAAGTGTACAAATTAATCGATTGTTTAAGATTTTCTGCTAAAATCCAGCTCTGAACACGGATTAAAACTGTATTCACATAATTATTTGAAAGAGTACTTCCTCATTTCCATATTCTTCGGTACCCTTACCTCATATTGTTATCTCAATATATCACACTGACAGTAGTGCAATAAATACTTTCAGTGTCTGTCTACAGTAATAAGCTAAAGAATTAGTGGTGGTTTATGCCGGGCAACTTCGAGAACGTAGATTTCCTATTCCGCGGTTTTGTTCCACAACTTCCAGCCTTATTTATTGCTATTGATGGCAGCGTTGAAAATAGCGTATCTCCTTCACATGTTATCGATCGTTTTGCGTCTGACAATGGAATACTGTACACAATCTTATGGACGTTTGACTTTTGAATCTTCAGTTTGTTTTGTTCAGCTTTGCTGTCTCTCTGTCTCTTTCCTTTAAATCCTCGCAAAGAAGAAGATACTTGATCTAAACCATTTGACAATGAAGATGTTGTGTTGCCAGCAATTTTTGGTAAACCAAAAGTCCACGTGTAATATTCAGATTCATGCGAAAGATTTCGTCGCAAGATCTGCTGAATGTTCCTCTGTGTGCAGCTAATCTGCGGCAGTTTACTGAATTTCTTTTCCAATTTTACGTTTTCAAGACGAACAGTTCTGTTATCTGGCCTGAGTTCTTTCGCAAGTTCATCAATCGTTTTGTGCTCGCGCTGCCGCTGAAATGCTTCTTTGGAAAGTCGTAATTGTTCTTGTCGCAACCCAATTAGTTCCTTCTGAAGCTTCCGTTCTTCAAGTTTGTAATCGATGTACTTCTGTAGCTTGTGTTCTTCAAGCTCCTTGTTTATGTTGCTTAAGTTTTTCTCGCCCTTGCGGAAAATAAGCAACGCTTTCTCGTAGACAGACTGCCTTTCTCGGCTCGATCCCGCCGGCATGCTACGTGCTTTGTGATGTAAAACAAATACTGAAAACTGACGACTGATAAATAAATTTTGTTATATACATGCTCCTCTGACTATTTGGGAAACTGCAATGCAGAGTAAGTAAACCTGTTGACTTTTGTAATTTGAAGTTTTGGCAATTTACCGACGATTGCGGTACTTAACACCCTTAGTGAGTTATGTAAGTATGTCGCTAAATACTCGAAAAAATAATCAAAGCTCTTAGGTCGGATCATTTCCGTTAAACTTTCGGCATTGTCCTTTTGTTTGGGGGATTTAGGAAGATTAATAACAATAATCACATTGTAATTAAAGCTTGCCGCACTAGTAGAGCCTTTGTTAGTTTGTACTCAATCCAAACCAAGTCTGTCTGAGACTCTGTCGTTTTTCACTGGCGAAAAAGTTTTATTTACATTCGTTACGTATTGCTTTTAATAACTGATTACGATTAGTTATTGCGTTTCAATGGCAACTGGATTGCGCTTAAAATTTAACAGGATTTCTAATCTCTACATATTCAATTAAATTATAAAAGGACTACTGTTGTGCAAGAGTTTATAAAGAGAATTTTGCATGTCGAGATTAATCCGCATTAAAACTCAACAATAATTCTTACTGTCACATCTTTCGTTGCTATTGTTTAGATTCGACCACGTGATTTCTTTCGCAGGACAAGTATCAGCGAATACGGCACAGTAATAAGTTTAGCGGCATGGAGAGCAAGAGAGAGTTCTGCCAGGGCAATAGACTTTCCTAAATACGTCTCGGTGTTTACTACATTCTTGATTTCCTTATATCCTTCACTTTGTCGTCCAGGAGTGTCAATCAAGTTTTCCGCGCGAATCCATTTAAAGATATTTATAGATAAAAAAAGACTTAATAACTTTTGCAGTTACAACATTAAACACGGCCGAGTTTGCATTGAGCTTTGAATCGGAAGACAAATTGGTCTTAGCAAACTAAGGTCATGCTTATATAACATATGCTCGACATTTCCAAATTCCCATAGTTTCTTTTTCATAATGTTATTGAGGGAGCGGGGCCGGGGGAAAAGGGGGAGGGGGGCAAATACTGAAGCACAATAAAGCAATTTTTTGGTATTGGGTTCCCTGTTGCTGTGAAGGATGCAGCGCGAAATATGCTGGTAAACAATGCAGTCACTGAAAGTTCGTTTCTGGTTTTGGCTGATGACTAAAGCTGTGACTATGACTATGGCTATTGCTGTGATTAAAGCAGTGACTATTACTGTGACGATAATCGTGACTGTCACTGTCACTAATTATGAGACTAAGCTGTGATGTTTTGACTACAAGCAATCTAAACTACAACAGTGGCCTGCATATACTGGTCCTGTTGGCGAGCAAAAAAATTAAGGTGGGAAAATCCGAGATTCACCCGAGTTGGAGGCGGAAAAAAGAGGGTGGCTTGATCATGAGTTTAGCCCTGAAGCCATTGGCGGATGGAGAAGTTTAATGGAGTTCGGTAGGGCATTCCACAGTCTTGAAGTTATCGCCATTTTATTTTATTATTACTATTACCTATTATTATTATTATTATTATTATTGTTGTTATTGTTATTATCATTATCATTACTATTATTATTATTACTATTATTATTATTATTATTATTATATTTTACTATTATTATTATTATTATTATTATTATATTACTACTATTATTATTATTATTATTATTATTATTATTATTATTGTCATATTAGTTATTATAATTCAACAATAATTTTTTCTACCAAATCGCGCGTTACTATTGGTTAGATTCGATCACGTGATATCCTTCGCAGGGCAAATATCAGCGAATACACCAGGGCAAATATCTCTGACGAAGAGAGTTTTGCTAGGGAAGTAGATTTTC
>JAOBYF010178438.1:0-10632 GCA_025403605.1 Parazoanthus darwini | reverse complement strand
TCGTGTTTAGCCACTAAAATCCCGTACGTCGCACTTTCTATGAAGTAAACTATATATGGCGAATGCATGTTGTTGTATCCTCCCAATAGCGTCGGAGAGGTACTTATTGGTCGGCCAGAGAAAATATCACAAGCATATCCCAGTATGCTTGTTTGTCGCTCGGGCGATTACATTAATTTCCTCTATTTAACCCAATATTATGGCTACATAACTTAAAAAGTATGTATTCCTTCTTCAGGAGTTGCCGGTTAGTTATTTCAAGTGTCCTTCAAGTTCCATAAAAATATTGAGTCTGAAACAGAGTCGTGATTAAAATGACAAAGAATTAACAAATCTAATATAAATGTGTCAATATTTGATCGTTCACACGTTTCATCCCTCCGGACAACTTGGTATTGTTAAACTCGAATTTAAATCCAAAACAAATTTATCAACTAAAGCAGTCGATGTTACATCCGAAAGGCATGCCAGATGTCAAAACCATTTCAAACGTTTGGTTCAATGTGAAAACTGAACATGTTTAATAGCTGTATCAAATGTAGAGATTCGGTGTATCCGATTCATTGCAATATGCGCATCTACGTTAAATCTTGGTTCTCTAAAATAAGTTTGAAAAAAATTTCTCCGGTTCAATGCCTGAATAGTATTGATTGTTATGTAAACGTTTAAATGTATTATACGGAAAGGGAAGAAACAGGTATCCAAACAATAAATCTGGAACTTTAATTTAATAGTCGATGAGGAGTGTCAGAATGGAAGCTAAGTCACTAGGAGATCCCGACAAAAGAGCAACAGCCTGCATTGATCAACCCAACCCAGATTCTTCTTTCTTAACCCTCGGACGTCCAAGCTAGTTTAACTAACATTTTAGCCCATGGGGGTGAGGGGTCAATAAGGACCCCCCATGATTTTCCAAATGGTTGCACGTAAAAGATTGAGCTTTGGCACGTTAGCAGCTTTGCGTTAGCTAACTGCTTTCCATAACAGCAAACAGAGTTTTAATTATAATTTTTACTTTGGCAATGGTTGATTCACAACATGTCTGCCATCTTGGCTGCCATCTTGGATTTTTCGAAAACTTTATCAGTTTTGGGAAAACTGCAACAAATTTGCTCGAACTTTGTAGAAAACATGTACTTACAGCTTCAGATAGGAAAATAATAAAGAATAAAATGGAAAAGAAGAATTTATAACAAAGTTTGTCATAAAATCCAGTTTTCTTTTGAATTTGCACAATTAATTTTACATAAATTATAAGTGATGACGTTATCTAATTAACGTCAAAATGTGTGTTCAAGATTGAACTACAGGTCCTGCAAGGGCGGACGTTCGAGGGTTAAAACCAAGGAAAGCCCATGTCTGTTTTAAGAGAACAAACTGTGTTTAGTTTCCACCTCTTTTATCTCTAAAGAATTTCCAACTACAGGATTTGCTTTTGCTCGATTTTTTTTCTTCTTGCTCCACTGTGCTCATTTTGTTTTCTGTGACCGCCCCTATCAGTAATTTTATAAGGTGGTCCGTCCCTAAGTAATGATGCACATGATGACGCATTTTAACTTTGACAGTATACGTACTGAAGTCGACTTTTCATTTGTACTTCATTCTGGTATCTGAAAAAGGAAGTGTTTTAAGGTAATTTTGACTGATGGACTGATAAAATAACTCTTCCGCTGTGCCATCGACGCTCAAATGCAACACACGAACATTCAAACTTGTATGTAAGAGTAGAATAGCATACAATTACAACCTGCAAGTTTTTCCCTTGATCTCTTCTGTTGTTACAGCCATGCACATCAACTCTGAACAATTGTTTCGAAGATATTTAGATTTCAAAACTTCTATTTACGTCTTAGGAATTATCACTTCCTGTTCAGCTGTTGTTGTCTCAATACACAGGAAGCGAAAGCTTTTATCCCTCGTGAGAATTTTTCGTTTTCTTCGAACCTCCACTCTGTTTCATCCGCTCTCTTCCTGCAGGCTGTAGACTTACGGTCGCCTGACGAGAAATGAAGTTTAATCTAAATTCTGATGCCGTAATCAGTTTTTGTCAGGTTCTGCACTATAACAACTTTTTGAGTTTCCAGAAAAATGTGTCTTTTGGAAACTAAGGCAATCTTCACTTTAGTCAGGATTTCGCTGAAGTTAGTCTAGAAGGCTAAAACTTAATAATTAATTTTAACTGCTATTAGCAAATCATTATTGTAACACCTCGCCTCAACTTTTGTTCAAATTTTATTGAGTTACGAGCAAAGACTGCTGGAAAGGTTGAAACACATTTGTGACTTAGAATAACTTTAATTGTTGGTACTGTCGGATGTGTAGAAACGTCTTCGACTCGCATCAACATCATTGTAACTTCAATACCATTAATTGAAACAATTTATAATTCGACGTCGTGCACATGTCAAAAAATGTATTACTAATTCAGAAACTGTTCTTAGGTAGACAAAAACAAAGATAAAATTTGAATTTGAAATGTTTTGACTTTCAAAACAAGAATTGTTGATGCAAGTCGGGTGTCTGAATAGAAAGTGTTGATATCGCACACACATACTGTGACAAAATAACTGTGATCTTTTTTCATGGCAGAAGATTGAAGAAACGAGAAAGACTCCTCTACGACATAATTAATTCACGGATTACGAAACCGACTCAAAATGGTTCTGTGGGAGTTCCACTGACTTTGCTGAGTAAGGTAAACTGAATTCTTTATTGGCTTCAAGTCGTGCTAAATAATGTCTTGTCAATAATTTCAGATAACAGTGCCACTCTAAAATGTTTGAGAAAGAATCGGCACGAAATATAAGCTTATCCTCTTCAAAGGATGTAAAATTTATGGCCGATGAATATTTTTTTTAATGTGAAAGGGGTTCTTTAACATTTGGGCTATTGCACAAGGGTAAAATCCAAACGGTAATTGCTGAACTCTTACTCTACTTATACCGCAACGAATATTTTGAAGTTTCATCTGCTTACTTTGTTTCATATACTGCACAGAACTAGCAAGCGCTTTTGCTGGTTATTTTATGTTCTTATCTAACACTTGTGAACTGGATGTCCCTATTTATTCTCTAAAAACATTTTGCCACCATTCACTCATGATGTTTGCTTGTTACTTCGAAAGAAACACAAAGCTGTGGTGAATACGATGTGAGGTGTGAAGATTTTATAGTGCATGCCTTTTGAAATCTTATACGCTTTTGGAAAATTTCAGCAACAAAAATCTTACATTCAAGTAACATTCTTTAAATTGTACTTTAAAGCACATGAATTTCCATAAAGCCATTGCAAAACAATTTCTCGATTTCTTCGATAGTTTGTTATGAAAGACAAATTGAAACTTCTGTCACATTTCTCTTTCTCAGCAGTAATTCTACTGTCTTTTTATCTCAGCACGGCAGCATGGTATGTTAGAAAATTGCATCACCCAACCGTACTTTGTAACTTCACACGTGATGGCCGTTATAACGGTGTGACACACGAACTCATGATGTCAAGAAAAAAATCGGTTTTTTTACCAAAAACAGAGCAGTCTGATACCTGACTTGGTATATTAAAGTTCGCACGGATTGTGATTGAACTTATTAAATCGTATTCCAAGTCTCACAGCAATCGTTTTGGCTTTCAAACCATGCAAATAAAAACATCAGTTTATTGAATTACTTCAGGCAAAAATGTTTTCAGCGTCTTTTGCATGATTTTTACATATTTACTATAAACTGAATCTTCATTTTGATGGGTGAAAAAGCGAGCTTGACAGTCCTATGTAGTTGATTTTGATGGCAAAACAATTTCAACATTGAAAAATTGTTTGCATACGAAAGGGTGGATCTAAGAAAGAGGATTCATTCTTTGATTACTCTGTTGGGTTTCGGCAATGATTAAATTCCACATGAATCTCAAACAAAATGTTATGGTAATATAAACCTGTGAAAACTGACAAAGGACACAAAATACTGTTTTGTACTTCCTAAATATGAGCAAAGTAACTAAAACCGAAGGACTAAAATTCATTAATTTGTTTGCATGGATAAAAGTTGAAACATTTTTGAGATTAAAACAGAAAATATATATTTTCTAAACCATAATAATAACTTTTTAAAAGACTCCTTTTAGACAACAAATTAAATTTAGGATTGAATCCGCAATTTGAAAATTATCTTGCAAAGTAAAATGCCAAAATTGAATGTTCTTTGAAAATGAATAATCTCAGGTCCAGCGAGACTAATACTAACTTTCTACAGCTAATTCAAATAGGTCGACAGGAAATTAGGTTAAGCGGTCTCTTTGATATCTCCTTAACTTTTCAAAACCTTTCTTTTTACTCCTATCTAGATCAAATAAATTAAGAAAACCTTATGAATTCGAATTCGAGGTTAATCTGTTGTACTCAAACAGCCGACCGAGTCAAAACGTTTTAAAAGAATAGAGACAAGTATCTCAGTGTAAGGTTTGTAGAAAGATCTGGCAGCTTTTTGCGTCAGAGAGGGCTAGTGAGGTGTCAGTTACCATTTCGTCTTATTAGCTTCAAACTAGAAAAAAATGCTGAACCGAGAACAGAAAAGAACTAAAACTTTCTCATTTTTTTGCAGATTCAGTGACTAGATCTAAGACGCTGACATGGTGTACCGATGGCTTTTCGTCTTTCTGGTGGTAATTTCGCTTCCTCGACATTCTTTGACAGACAACGAATGGTAGGATGTCTTTCAGTAAATTATCGTGAATGTAGATTTTCACTTTTAGCACATTTTTAGCAATCTTTAAACAATATTTTTGTGCAAAATCACTTTGCATTTATCTGTTGTGAAAAGCAAGAAAAAACGACAAAAATAGCTTTATCCTTGTTATTTTTCTCGATGTCTTCAGCATAAGTGAGAAACTCTTTAATTAAGAAGCTCCACACCGACCCACAAATAAGTGTCAAATATTATGTCGCCTCTTTCTCGATGTCTTCAGCATAAGTGAGAAACTCTTTATTGAAAAGCAAGAAAAAACGACAAAAATAGCTATTTTCTTGCTATTTTTCTCGATGGCTTCAGCATAAGTGAGAAACTCTTTAATTAAGAAGCTCCACACCGACCTACAAATAAGTGTCAAATATTATGTCGCCTTCTTTCTTTTGCATTTTACAATAGCACCGCAAATTCTACTTAAGAGCATTTCTAAGCTTCTTTTCAAGTTTGCGCAACTACACATGCAGGTGAAAAAATATAATTGAATAACTCCCAGTTTGGGAAGATATTTGGACTTAAGCGGTCGTGTCCTTTTGCAGTTAAGGAAGTTTCGTAGAAATCAGTCAAAGTTATCTTGCTCGGCACCCTTTCTTGTTGATAAGAATACTTTTTATAGAACTTTGTGGCTGAAAAACGGCAGGAATTGAAGTGTATGGCTCAAAGAACCTTTAATATGTTGTCGCGACAGAGCATTGTGATCTTACTTTGGTAAATACAAGAGTCTTGTGTACAGAGCCGGTCATTTAATATGTATAACTAGCTAACTCTACGGCCTTGCTTTAGTAATGCAATTGGCTCATATGAAACAGAAGGTTAAATTGATGAGGGGTACAGCCTTTTACGTTATACAGACATTTATTGTTTCGTTAAACAACTCCATTACGATAACAAAAATCGAGGACACGGTTAAGAACACTAAAAATAAGAGCTTTTTACATCAGCCAAAAAAACTTGAGAGTATTTACATGCTCCACGAAACATACACTAATAGCAGTCGAATAAGAATTTGAAAGGTTAAAACTTCGATGAGTTAGAATGGAAGGGGGTAATTGGACTTTTCAAAGTGAAAATAAACGATAAACGGAAACATTTAGGAAGCGACTGCAAACGTTCTCACATTTATCACGCGCGATGCGTCAACGTTTTTCGAAGTTGTAAATAATTCCTTCCCTCGGCCTTGGTGCAGAAACTTCATGTCGTTTAAAAAAATGATTTTGCCAACGCTAACAAATTCAGGCTTTCTGATATGGTTTCAGACGATTACCGATGCTTTCTTCTTACAGCGCTAGAAAGCTTGAAAACTGACATACATGACAGATGTGTTTCGGACGACATTAATTGTTCTTGTTTGTTGAAAATTAAGACTAAAAGTGTTAATTTTTGTTTTAGTTTAAATGAAGAGTTTTTAGAGACTATTTATAATTTTGTATTAAAATTTGAACAAAATTGACTTTCTGTGTTCATGAAAGTTTGTTCTTACAAGAAAGTATAGTCTACAACACAAAATTAACGTAACCAGGCTGACCAAACGAAACTTATATCAGTGTCAAATTAGTTTATATTCCTCAGAAACTGCATATCTATTCTCCAAAATACACAGTAAAAAATAAACAGCGGGAGAAAATTGAAAATAGTTTTATAATAATATGGATATTTCTCGGCAAACTACAAAATTCTGGATTACTTGTCAACCGTTTCATATCCTGCTTAACTACATGCATGGGTGGTACAACGATTCTAATATTCTCTTACATAATTGCTCAACACTGTGTTTTCAGTTTTTCTTTCATAAACAAAATTCATTTCATGGCAGCTAAAGTGATGTTGAAGTGTATGACGTTATCTTTGACCACCTGCCTCCACAAATTGAAAAACATGCAGTTTGCATATGCACCCGACTTGTAGTTTTAGGAAACCGCAGAGGAAAATTTTGAAGTCAAAGAGAGTATTCCTGTATTATATACCTATAAGTTGATTTCAACCCAATGTCTAAAAGTTCATAATTTTGACATCAAGTGCAGACAAGTCCAAACCTTGAACCTAAATCACTTTAATCCCAGTTTGATTAACTACCTGCAAAATGAATGTATCTAGGTGAGAGGGAGGTGTGGCGGGGCGTAGTTGAGTTTGCTTTCAACTTGTAGTATCTAACATGGTATAGAAATAAGGTGACAAATTACTGGCACATAGACTCATGTAGTCAGGTTATTATCAATCTAAGCAGCAACATAACAGATGACGTCGTCAGCTGGCCGTCTTGGTGGATTTAAGATAGTATATGGTACAGAACGAAATATAATGTAGGAAAAAAGTACAAGCAATAAATACCAATGTATTGAATCTAAAACAATGTATTCAATACAAAGGACTTACAAACTCGGCTAGATATCCCAGTTTAAACGTGGTGGCCATGGCGATACAATTCACAGGAATAATGTTTTTAACACAGATATTCCCTGAAAAGAACTAGAAAAACTTCTAATTGTAAAAGCTAAATCTTCAAAATCGGGAGTTCATATTTAGTCCCCTCCCAGCCTGGGGAGGGTTCTCTCACAGGGACGAAAGTCTTTCTCGTCTTGTTAAATTGGAAATGGAGAAATCGATAAATTTTAATTCGACCCTATATTGCTTGGTATTAACTGCGTTGATGATGAAAAAAACAGCTAAGACAGATTTACTTGAAGAGCTGTTCAAAGCCATTTCATATTTGTTATGTTTTACTTGCATTGCATTGGGCCGTCGGTGAACATGTTGAATATAATCTAAAGTTGAATCTTGAATTGCAGTGTACGGACAACAAAGGTTTCACAAATAAACAACCGATCTTCGGTCAGTATTCTCACCTACCTGACGACAGCATATGACAAAGCCATTCGACCGGGATGTGGAGGTGGGAAAATACGATGAAATGCGCATGCGCATCATTGCTGTTACATCCTCAGGTTAAGAGCCAAATGGCCCGTAGGGACGGACTCCCCCTAGCTGGATAGGACACTAATCTCTCACGGATCTATTATGTACAGACCTCAAATGCATTATTTCTTTCATTATTGACCATTTAATGTATGATTGCACATGACTGATCTACCTACTGCAATTGTGATAAATCGACAATATGTACTGAAAATATGATAATCTTGATTGTATGTTTTACCTTTGATGCATGGAAATATCAGAAACCTTGGAGCCCAGGCATTTTGTATGACCAAGAGCAAGATCAATTGCACAACACGAAAAAGAATATCTTTGGGAGATTACAATCGTACCCGTGGAAAGAGATTACTTTTTAAGAGTTGTACAAACACCCACAAGAAACTGGTAATCGTGATTTTTACATACTGTGGAAAATGGTAAAAACAACTACAAGAGAGTAGAAACAAAAAAAACACAACATAACGTATAGAATATAGAAGCAACAGAAGTACCCCAAGAAATCAACCAGATACCGGGACAAAAACTATTTTGGAAAGGCTCTTCCGCAGGTCTTTATTTTTGATGAAAAAAAGTTTCAAAATGGGTTCGCAATGTTAGCTGTGTCTTATTAGTTTACCAACATAATCGTTACGGTAACTTTACACCATTATATATTTTTTAATTTAAATGAATACCCAATCAAAATCATTGTATTTTTCCGTGCAGACAAACCAGTGGAAATACAGTTGAACTTGCATATTGAATCATTTAGCAACATCGAAGAAGTCAAAATGGTAGGTGGAAATATAAATGCAAGTTCGTTCTTTTTTAAAACCTTTAAACTGCCTAGGAAGTGGGTTCAAAATGAACTCCACGCAAGGTTTTTCGACCTTAAGTCTGAAGTTTTTGAAGTAATCAAAACGAAATTTGCAATACCTTTAGTTAAGAGAACTTTAGTTCAATTATGCACAAATCTTTTGGCGTAAACTGGATGACATCATCATTTAAAATGTATGTAAAACTAATTATGCAAACTAAAATTTGAAACAAAAATCCATATTTTTTTGACAAAATTTATTCCAATTCTTGTTTTCTTCTAAATTCTTCATTACTTTCCTATTTGAGACTATAAACGCATATTTTCTACTAAGGTCAAGAGAATTTGCTACAATTTTGCTACAAATAAAATTGCTGTTGCCATCAAAACTTGAATGTAATAAGCTAACTCTTGTCACGCAGGAGTTTGGAGTGTATATGTATTTCCGCAGTCACTGGAAGGACGATCGGCTTGCAAACTTGACTGCCAAGAATCTGGTGTTGAACAAAGAGTATATAAGTCACATATGGCATCCGGATATCTTCTGTTCCAACGCACGCAAGTCAGACCTCATGACCCCAGACACCGAGGTGCACAGCATGGTGATTCTTCGCGCTGATGGCACTGTCACCTACAGCAGAAAGTAAAATGGGTTCACATCTTTTAGCACTTTATATAAGTCTTAGCCTCTTTCATTTTAGACCTCGAACTGTAAAGGGTCTATATGTTTTGACTACGGTTATGATTATAGCTATGATTATGGTGTTGGTTATGGTTTTGATTATGAAATAGTTATGATTATGAATATGATTATGGTTGCGATTATGATTATGGTTGCGATTATGATTATGGTTGCGGTCATGGTTGTGGTTGTGGTTATGGTTATGGTTATGATTATGATTGTGGTTGTAGTTATGAATATGATTACGGTTAAGATTATGGTTATGGTCATGGTTTTGGTTATAGAGTAGATTACGATTGTGATTACAATTATGGCTGTGGGCTGTGGTTATCGTTATGCTTATGGTTATGTTTTTTGTCATTGTTTTATTCTGTGTGAATATGACTGTAAATAATGAAGATTATGCTTTGGCCTGTATAGGCGGACATTGAGAGTAAAAGTGCACACTGTTCGAAATGTATAGCTGCAGCTTGAGTTGTACATCATACATTATTAAATATAATTTATTGTGTGGAAGACTAGTATCATAGGAAACCATTTATTAAACCAAATTTGCGTGATTAGGGAGAATTCATCAAGGTATGGTTATCCTTACCAAGGTCAGTGTTCGACTGAAGTTCAAGCAAGACTGACTTTATTGGATCAAAACTTAAGGGCTGGTTGCCGGATTTCTTCTTTAACATTGGGAAATTGCCCCTAAACAGTATCAATCTGGGTTTGGTTTAAGCCGAGTTTTACCCTAAGGTACCAATCAGAAACGTATAGAGACAATACAATTTAAAGTTTCAATGAATTTAATAGCAATAAAGATAAAAACAACTATCACTTTCCGCTATCAGTCGTTTTGGAAAGCACTGCCATTCAATTGACCGTGGCACCCCTAAAGGTACGGAACGTGTTGTATGCAAATGTAAGTGCTTTGAACACCATAAGCGGTATCAAAACCCCGGAATTTAACCCCTAAGAGGCACGACGAGCATCCCTGCCCCTGTTAGTGTGAGAGTCCCCCAGCGCTGCAAATTGCAAGATGCAACGAAAGCTAGTAACTAGCTATTGTTTGGCGTATATCCCTGACTTGCTTTCTCTGACTTGAGTCTGTTTAGCAACACTTAATTTGGCATTTTACTCGTTCATGATTAGTTTATTGCTTCAACATTTAGCGAGATCGATAACCCTTCAACATTCTCGTGAAACTCACACACACCGCACTCTTGTATTCGCAGCTCTCACATCGTGGCCTCGTGTAGAATGGATCTGCACAATTTTCCAATGGATATGCAGCGGTGTAATCTTACGTTCGAAAGCTGTAAGTTTTATGTGCAATTTTTTTCAGTGGAGATTACGGAGCAAAACATATGCGGCTCTCGTTAACAGGAAGATCCTTTAGCCCATCATAACCCGGCGCCGGGTCAAATCTCAAACAAAATATTGAACGGTACACTACCACATGGCAAATCTCAATCAATATTAACCCCACTTGCACGTTT
>JAOBYF010178327.1:0-10634 GCA_025403605.1 Parazoanthus darwini | reverse complement strand
ACAAATGTGGGGCTTCTACTCCCTACCTCACTACTGTCAGTCCAAGGGTCAGGCATTTGGCCAATATTTGTAGTGCTGCTAGTAAACTTTACACAAGTTAAACTGCTAAATTAACTTTGATATTTTGAACTGATCGACATTAACGTATTTGGTTGTGAACACGCCTGGTTCTACGTTAACTTACCGCCCAAACCACATTTCGCAAGTGTCTGGATTGTAGGATTCTCCTGTCAGTTTTCTGGTCTCTTTCAGGGCGTCTTGGCAGGCAAATGAGCTTTCCCTCATGATTCTCGTGCAGAATCCAGGCAACTTCGTACGCCCAGCTGTCAAATAGTTCCTGCGTATGGAATAGCATTCTGTTAGCAACCTGTGAAAAAGAGGACTATGGTGGTGGAGAAGGGGGGTGGGGGGCAAGGGTCAAACATTAACCAACCTTTTACAGTGTCTTACATCGTCGAGTTTCTTGGTGGGTAAATGGTTTGGAAGGAATGTTTGCAGGATGTTCTAAAACCTTCGTAAAGGAAGAATCCACGTGCAATTATTAGCGTAGAAGATTAGCTGGATTTATTTTGTATAATAGCCGTTACCTCAGGTAAGAGAAATGCTATCGAGCGAAAGTTTTGGCATAACTCGGATCGTGTGATCCATCATGGAATAACTTTTCAGTGGTTCTTACGATTTTTCCACTTTGTCTTTGTATAATGATCAGGTTTCTACACCTGTTCCTACAAAACACGGTTACGTTTTGTGTTTTTTCTGCTAATCGTCAATCTTTGTTTTCACCGACCGCAAAAATAATCAAGTTCTCCTACTGTAAAGCGCACGAGCGACGAGGTGACAAAGATTAAAGACAGAGAACTGGCAATACCTGTTCCGGAAGCCAAAAAACTTTCTGACGTTAAGACAAGCATAATAAATATTGTTTAACACCGTTTAGTCACGAATTATTCAATGAATCAACTCCAAGAGTTTCAGTCTTCCACAATACATACCGTTTTCAAGAACACTCTCTATCTTACTAAAAACCTCGACAATGCAACACGCACGACGACCGCGGCCAAGAATAAGAAATTTCTCTTCAATGCACATGCTTTTAAAAACAAATGCAGGTTAGACTTCTGAGCCAGGTGGAAGCAATCTGTTGACCACGGGGGGTACTGACCGACCGATTTGACACGAGAATTGGGGAAGCACTCTGCTAGACTACAGGGGCAAGAGAGCTCTTCGCTTCGCTCGACAGCAATTTTAATTTAACGAAACTGAATTCTAACTAACTCTAAAATTGTATAGCCGGTTTAAGCAAACGCCTTTTAAAAATATTTCCAGTTCCACCCTCTTCCTCTTTAAATCATCACTAAAACCCTCATTGTATTTTACAGCAAAGATGACATCAGCTGTTGAACTCTGCTTCTATGGTTCTAAATTCTTAATGCTGTAAATTTATTAGACAACCTCAAACGAAGCCAGACATTGCACCCTGTCTGTCTAATTCGCAGTCTATGAACATCATCGCAACTACCAGCAACGTTGTTTTCTAAACTATCTTCCGACTGATTCAACATCGTACGCCTTCCATTCACAGCACTTCAAAATCCCACATCAAATTTTCCTGGCATTAGTCATTTTTAAAGAAGTCCCTCAGTAAACAGGGTAAAAGTGTAATTCGATTAGTTTTCAAATACGCGGTGAGTCTGAAATACTGAGCGTTGCTAAGTTACGTGAGAGTTATGAGTTGAACTTACTGTTGAAATCTTTGCAACAACCTCTACGTTTTTCTTTAAAACTGTTCTTTTTGCCGCAATTTTCAAGTTTTCAAGCATACCTGCAACATCTGAAGCAAACGTAAATGTAAGAATATGGAGATTCATTCGTTTACTTTAAAATTTTTGGTGTTAGGTTGGGAACACACACACACACACACACACACACACACACACACGCACGCACGCACGCACACACACACGCACGCACGCACGGACACACGCACGCGCGCGCACGCACGCGCTCGCGTGTATATGTTTGCAAAGGGGGTAAGTAGGTTGGAGTAGATGAAACTGCAAAAGGCTACAGTCGGTCCATGCAACGTTTGCTTTTCGCGCCGAAACGTTCAAGAAAGTTATTGAAAAACCAGAGACGTTCCCCTTTCCCCCCAATACTAAATGTTCAGCTTCGTAATACAAACACAGTCTAGACTTTGATATGAATTAAATACCTTCTCCAAGACAATCTTTGTGACAAAAGTGATAACTGCAACCACCTCCTTTGTCTGTGATTTAAAAAGAAAATAAAAAACAGTTAATGTTGTGAAAGGAACTTTCTTCCAATTCTAATTGGAAAAAAGCCACCAATCTCAACGTTTTAGTAGGAAGAAAGTGTGGATCCAGAATTTCGTGAAGGGAAGGCCCAATCATGCTGTTCTGGGAAGGGGCGGAGAGAGGGGGGCCGGTCAAAAAGACGTTTTTTCAGGGATTTTCTTATAAAATGTTTTACAAAAATGCCGACGAATTTGGAGCCCTGGTCTTGTTTGCACCTTTTCTAAATCCGCCCTTGAAAAGAATGTTCCCATGACGGATGTATTACACAATCCAGGGAGCCGACCTTCCTAACAAAGACGAATGGATATAAGCTGTCCAGTGCGCTTTGGTTTTGATCTGAAACGTGCTACCGTTTGATCTTCAAAATCGATCTACTCTTGAAAGAGATGGTAATTTTTTAAAACTCGATTTTAAACATCAAAAAACTATATTTTTTCTGGCTAAAATGATGTATAATGTATCAATATGCATCAATGCCACATAGGAACGCAAGGGGGAGGGGAGGGAGGGGGTCATTATTTATAATGTATGCAAAATCGATTATGCCAACTAAGGTTTGAAGCAGAAATCGAGATTTCTTTCACAAATTTTTCTCCTCTTATTTTTCTATTTTGTTCTTCCTTATATTTCTAATTAAGGCTGTAATTTGGCTAAAAATAATAACTTTGAAAATCCGTAAATCGGAAGGACTAAAAAGTGTGTTTGTCCCATAAATGTGTCTTTGTCCAAGTTACGAAATTTGCACCTCCCCAACAAAAATCCTGGCTACGGGCCTGTCCCGTTGACGATATTATTTGATTTAGGAGCTTTAATAATCGAGGTTACTAATATCGGTTATACCAGAGAAACTTTTCAATCAAAGCGATCATACTTGTAGTATTTCTAATCTACGTGCAAAACTATGAAAGAAGCTTCTACATTTGACCGGACAGTTGCAAATTCCTTGAACACTACATGACAAGAAAACGGGTAAACACTCTTTTGTGAACACGTATAACAATGCGGAACAGGTTGGTGTTAAGATAAGCCGTATATTTTATGTAGTTCCTTAAAGAGCTTTGTCCTATTTCCAGATAAACAAGAGTAATTAAGTTTAAAACACCCAATAGTTGTGTATGTCTGTTTCGATTCTTAAATCTGTGTTTTGTACGCTCAACTGGCAGTATCTACAAATCTATTGGGTGCACTCTGTCACGTGTGTAATCCACTTACCGGCCTGTCGAGTACGTTGACAGGTCTTGAAATAACTCGCGGATGAGAAGCTTGTTGAGCCTATGTTACACAAATAATTTTAAACACTTCACTTAGTGAATGTTAAGTCGTAAAGAAAGACTGCTTGTCTCCATAGACTGTGATTTATGATATAAAATATGGCAGAATTTGCAGAGAGGAGTATAACAAAAACGCAAAATGAAAAAGCACCTGAGAAAAATGTAAAACAAAGTTTGCATTTTTCATTTCTCACGGCATTTCTTTTCGGATCAGTTTCCGTAACAACGTAAATGTTACATTTTATTAGATGGATACCAGCGAGCCTTACACGACGCATTAAATCGCTCTGTTTATAGGTATTCCAATAAACAGTAACAAAAAACAAATTGAACTCAACCTGTTTAAATTGCCACCCAACAAGGTAACGCGGCTTCGGGACTCGAGATTCAAGCATAAATCAAAGTGGAGAATAGGCTCGAGTTTCCTTCACAACGATCCCGATATAACAAAGTAATTTGTATATTCGGCAGATCCTTTGCCTTTCAGCCATGTCGGAGTTCTGCTGCAGTTTATTCTATTGTCCGACATTTTGAATAGAATTACACTCCCTCCCCCCTCCCCACAGTAGTTGTGCTCTATCGTACATAAGAAGCCTAACTACCTATTCCACAGTAATCGTTGTCTCCTTTACACAATAAAAATAACAACCTACCCAATTTGTAACACGCCTTCTACCGCGGTTAACGTTGCCGTCAGTGCGCCAGTTTCCCCATATTGCCAGTGGGCGCCGCACAGATGTCGAAGATGGTGTAAGGAAAGGCTGAGGTGCTGCTTGGGCCTAGGTGATACAAACAAAGTGTAAATACTTAGTGAATATTAAGCCTTCAAGAAATACTGTTTGTTTCTGTAGACTGTGATGTGTGATATAAAACGTGCCAGAAGTTGCAGAGCACGAGAGGAGTATAACACAAACGCGAAATGAACACGTATCTTTATAAAAATAAAACAAAGCTTGCATTTTTCATGCAAACTCTGTTTTCAGTTATTTGTGGACTTTTTCATTTTTTTCGGACCAATTAACGTAAATGTTATACTCTGTTAGATGAATACCAACGAGCCTTAGATGGGGAAACTGTTCGCTCTGTTTACAGATACATTATTATACGCTTCGCACTTGGGCCATAAAAGGAAGGAAAAAACTCGGTCCATAACTTGCCGTACGGACCTCGCACTCGGCTAATAAGAGGTTTGTACTGATAAAAAGATGTGCGACACATCAAAACACGACACGACACATGCTGCAACTCAGCACAACACAACATAAAATAACGCAAATCAACTGAACACAACATAACGCAACACAACACAACACAACACAACACGATGCAACACAACATAACGTAATATTATATAACGTAAGACAGAAGCACATAATATAATCATAGGCGTGCACATTTTCCCAACCAATCAAAAAGTTTTACCAAGTATGGATGTGGAATTCGCTTGAGAGCAATCCGGATATGAAGACGGCAGAAATGTGCCAGACATTTTAGAATTACACATCAGTCAGCAATAGATTCAAAGCCTGTATACCACAACGCTTCTGATTCTAGACTTAACTTCAACGGCATTCAATACTCCTTCTGCATTAAACAAGCTCGGAGCCGTCACAGAATTTTAGGATGTATTAAACCGAAACATCGGCCAGCCGGCCGCATCACGCATGCAATCGCTTTTGCAAATTCAGGCATGGATACTGGAACTACTCCTACAAACAGCTTGATCTTTTTTAAACAAGATGCAGTGTGTATAAAAAGTTAAAACTGAGAACTAAGGTTGCTTTTCACCCATTTGATTTTAATAGTTATTGCACAATTTTTGCATAGTTAACAGACGAACTACTTTCGCCATTATTTTGTATGTCATCCGTATTGCACGCATGTGCATAGATGACATATTTTGTCACTCACTCGCTCACTCACTCACTCCGCTGTTAGTTCGTTTTGTAAGTAACCCCTAGTTACGCAGTGCGGGCTCGGTTTAAATTTTCATCCATTCCACGGGCAAATCTTCATTTTGGATTCATATTTTCCTGTAAAAACTTGACAGACATCGACCAAATATCCCTCTGCTGGAAATGCTAACCATGGGATATTTTAAATCAAGAGTGAGAGCATCTATGCGATGGCGTGTCGGAAAACAACGGAGCTGGAGTTTGTAGCCGTTAGTTAGAAAAGGTTTCATTCAACTTCAAGCTCGGTTTTCAAGTCGCCAAGAAGACCAGGCAAACTATCCCAGCGGTAGGATTCAGATGATGAAAGATGATTTGTTTCAGTGTTTTGCAATTCAGTGTTTTGCAATTTAAACACGAACTTTAGGGAGTTGCCTATTTTCCTGAATTAAAACCACTCTTGTCTAAATAACATTTAAATATACCGCTAGTGGAGTTAGAACATTCTTTCACTTACCATATCACTGAAACTGATCGTTGTTGTATGTTCCCTTTTCAAACTGTAAAAAAATAACAGCATGTTATGATCATTTACGTTGAACGATGTAATAAATGAAAACTTTTAAAAAGCGTTATGATCTTTGAAAATCTAAATTTCTAACAATCCTATTAATCCATTTTGCAATCGTGTTGCGCGTGAGGCTTAATTGTTAATGACATTAAAAGCGCGCGAGCACGGTGAACATTTTTGAAAAAATTTATGCTATCTCCTAGCAACGAAAAATACAGCTTGAAATGCTTTTTCCTCGGATTTTCTAAGGACCATTTGTTTAGGTTTTGCGCCGCAGGTCGGGTGGGCTTAATTTTCGGAAAAACTGGATTTTCAAAGTTTTTTGGTCAACTATTTTCACTTTTGTTAAGTTTTCAGCTCTTGACTATTGACGAGAATACTTCAAAGTATTTTCAAATTTTGTTGGCGTTCAGTAAACTTGCCGTTTAGTTCAGCTTAGTAATATCCACTTAGTGTTATTCATTAAAGAGACCCAAATGTAGTTCCCTAGTTAATGGGAGAAAATTCTTTTAGTGTCAAATATGTGTTCAAGCGATTAGTTTCATTTTCCTGTAGTACCCGATTTCCCCCGGCCTCTCAATGATTTTAAGCGCAGTAACATATTAATGGCCACTGAATCAACATGTATAATTATCTAATCTCTTACCTCAAATATTAGCGATCGCCACTCCTTTAATTTTTATTGCACTTGGAACTGTTCTTAATTTTTTTTTGCTGTAAGCAAATACGTGATTTTGCCGCAAATGTAGCAAAACTCTGAATAAATCCCGCGCTGTAAAACCATCCACGTCAGGTTGATCACCTCTGATCGGGTCAGAGGGAGTCACGACCAGTGACGTATTAGAAACAAACTCACTGATTGGCCGGCAAAGTGTTGTGATGAAATTCTTGCGGCACTGGGTTTTATTGTGATTGGTAGATTGGTTGACGCAGCTTGCCGCACCAAATAAGGCAAAATGTTGTGACCAAACTTCTACGGCATGGGGCTTGCTGTGATTGGTAGATCGGTTGATGCAACTTGCCGCACCAAATGGGGCAAAACGTTGTGACGAAACTACTTCATCAATCTACCTGCTGTGATTGGTGGATTGACTGACCGCAACCTGCTGCCCCAAATAAGGATATCAGGAGCCGTCTAAGTTCAAAAATCATAGCAAATATTTGATCATTTCATAAATATACAAAAAATTTAAAACTTCTAGTAACAACATGAATTTACAGAAGCTGTACACTTTGAACATCATAAACGTTAATTATCCGGATTTTGAATTTCAAAAAAAAAACTTTGTTAACGCCGTTGTCCTTTTTTCCTGTTTTACTGAATTATCTGTCAATTTAACAAACATAAAAGTAATTGGTGAAACACTGGTTCCGATCGTATTTGTCAGTTAACGGTTACTCGTGTCAGTGTTACTGCGTTTGATAAAATTTGAAGCCGCGCGTGCGCGTCTATTAACGGCAGTTAATTCCATCAATAATAAATAATGGTAAAGGAGAGGAAAGGCAATGTTTATCATAAACAATTGCCGCAGGAATATTGAAGAAACATTGAAACTCACTAGCAAAAGTTTGTACGCATACATGCATATACATTAGAGAACGATACCAATCTAAAATTTTCAGACGCATGCAATCAAAATTGCATCAAAATCGCACCTTTGATTGCACCGTGTGCGGAGGACTGCGACGCGTATTCCAAAGCATGCAAAAACAGTCGCATGAACCAAGCATAATTGATATTTTTGTCGCCGTTCGTCGAAGGTAATTGCTTCTTTTCACGAGGGACTGTGCGGTGAATGCGCAACAACATGCGGCTGAAATTATCCAAACTACCAATGAGAGACCAGTTTTGAAGCACGATACATTGAGCTTGGCAAATTAAGTTTACAGCCGCCATTTTGAATCTCAGTTGATTGAAATCGCTGGTTGTCGCATGGGTGTGCGGCTCCTGGCGACGAAAAATAGTCCTATGTATGTTTCGCCCTGTTTATTCATTAAAAAAAATATTTTTACTGCCGGATGTTTTCTTTGGGTACACGAGAAAAAAGAAGCCGACAAGTCACCTGTAAATGGTTTGTTATGACATTTTTCGAAACGAACAAATCACAATGTCAAGATTTAAAAGCATTGCAAATTCGATAACTTTGAAATCCTATCAAGATATTTTCCAGTCTAACAACGAGAAACTAATATAGATTTCACTTTCAATTTTCATATATGGTGACTGAACACAGTTATGAAATATAAGAGTGCCTGCAGTACAGCATGACGTCACGTCTCAGTTCTAATGATCAAATTTTGTACACTTGAAAAACGTTACCAAGAGAGTGAGCAGGTATAGTTTCTTTTTCATTCTGCCAAAATACATCATTAGAATTTCATTTTAGTTGGTATACATGATGAAGAGGGAGCGATGTTTTCATGACATGAATTTCACATAAATTTGGCAGGCATATTTACAAAATTAAGATTTATTAAATTGTGAGTCACACTGTCGATCTCCTTGTCAGATTTTATTTTTTTTGCTTTAAGTGACAGAGGCGTATCTCCACTAAAATATTGGAACAAATAATCAATTTCTATTGAAGTAGATTTACTAGTAAAACTGTTGTGTGTGTTGTTGCGTTCTGATGACCATTTTTCGTTACATCCAAGTCGCAACAAGACTTTTAATTGATATTTATTCGGCTTCAAAAACGTATTGGTGATTTAGCGTTAAAGGAGATGGTGACATTGTAAGCAATCGCCGACTAATTCTGAATGTGTTAAAAAGCTAGACGGCTACCCTAATTGCACAGTGGTAGATTTTGGCAGGGAAAAATAATCAAAATCTAACTTTTACCCGAAGGGCCTTTACCTTAATTGGTCACACGGTTGATGTAAGACACGATTCTAGAGATGGCGGCATTCTAGCTGAGTCAGTCTGATACACAGTCTAAAAGTAAGCTTCAAGACTTTAATGGGAACAAGTTTATTCTCACTTAAGCAGTCATTAATGTTTGTTCTCAGGTGTCTGCAAAAGCGTTTCAACGAAACAGTTCCTGGGTTAGCGTCGATCGGAAAACTGACAAGTACAAAAAATAGAGAAAAGTTCAAATGAAAGCGGACAGTACTTCAAGACATATTCGTCGATACTTGAGCGTTTTCAGGTACGTGATTTCTGCTGTTGATTTCTAATCCTTGACTTAATCTGTCCGTTCTAGTTTCTGCATGGCTAAGACAACGAGTAGTTAGCGCTCGTGCCTCCCACCTCTGTGGACATGAGCTCGAGTCTTGGGCTTCGCATGTGGGCTATGCTTCTGACTCCGAGGGTTTTTCTCCGGGTTCTCCACAAAGTCGACTTTCACGCCAATATCTGAGCCGCCGAGCGATTAAACTTGGGAGAATGGGCAGCCACTCCTAGCGCAACGACGTTAATAAAGTTTAAGTTAGTTTAGTTTTGTCAGGACCGTTTCTAAGAACCGCTAGAACTATTTGAATCTTTTTTGTCGGAAGAGGATTTTTTTTTATCTTCAACTTGTAAGCCGCACAATTAGCAAAGAAGTATTCATTATATCTAAAAGCAGCTGATATGCGGAAAAAGATGACAAAGACTTGAATATAATAGTGCTTTCTAAAACCAAATGTAGTTTTATTCAAAATGACTTTGGGGGTTTTAAAGGCCCTTTTACACTGGTAATTTTTGATGAATTTTTCTCCCGTTTTCCATTGCAATTTTTCTCGCCGCCAAGTTTTTAGTTCAAGTTTCAAGATGGTTCAAAGCACTGCAAGTTTCCTGCCTCATGGCAGGTGCTTTACATGTAAGTATCAGCGCGAGCGCAAGGAATATTGCAATGGGAATCGCGACAAAATTTGCGCCAAAAATTGCTAATGTAAACTAGCCTTAATTTAAGGTTTTCTTTTGAAGGCCAAAAGACTCACGCTGGGTTTAAGCTAAAATTGGAAATTTTCATCTGAATAACAATTCAAATTCATAAAAAATGCTAGCAATAGCGGCTTGAACGTACTGTAAATAAGCCACTCATTTGATGTAGGTTTATCAGGTCTATAACAATGAACCTTTGTTGATAAAAGAATCTAATTTTAAAAAAGGCGTAATTTGTCAATGTATTATTTGCACATCGCGGTAAACTTTATCAAAAGTTTCAAAGAACATGCAATCCAATTAAGAGCAATTGATGCATTTCATACATAACAAATTCATGTGTCAGTAAAATACAGAATGATTTTGTGATTGAGTAAATTCAGAAGTTCCTTCAACTAGCAAAACTAACTAAATAATCTCCAAAGCGAGTCTAAGGAACACTTTTTTCAGTGTAAAGATGAAGTGCGACAGAAGACAATCTATAACTTCCAACCATGCAGAAAGTGTTGTATTTTGATAACTCGACTTACCAATACTTAACAAAAGGAGGAAAAACGGTCATACATACAAAAGATTTTGTTAATTCAGTTGTTCCTTCACCACCTTTGAAACTTACCAATTTCAATAACTAAATTTCATGGCTGCAAACGAACTTTCCCGTGTTTGTATAAATCTAGCAACTTTGTAAATATAACACTGTAACTCGGTTTTGCATTAATA
>JAOBYF010178216.1:0-10635 GCA_025403605.1 Parazoanthus darwini | reverse complement strand
ACTCCAAGGTCAGGCTACTGATGAGGCAGAATAATTCCGGGCCAAAAATGACCATAATGTTGACCTGCACAATACTAATCTAGAAGCGAAGTGCCGAGTCAAGTTTTAAAAAAATGGAAGCGATCTCAAGCTGTTTCTTCTCAAGAAAAGATCCTTTACGTCAAACCAGTAAGCGGCTTTTAGAAAAGACTGATAAACGGTGAGTGTTTATCTTGATGCGTGACTGGAGGCACACGCGGACATCTTGAACTATGACGTCATAACTCAACAGAATTCTCTTTAGAACGCGTATAAGAATCATTTTGCTGACATGTTCTATGATACAACAAAATAGAATAGGGGAAACTGATGGAATACTAATGGAATACTGCATTGTGGCGACTCTTCTTGGTCCAAGTAGTTATGTATGACTTCTAAAACAGTTGAGCTCTAGTCGCCTAACTCGTTCAACTTGTTGTTTGAGCAATATAACGGGTAACTTCACGTTCTTCTTTTAATTCATTCGACTTAACTTCTTTTAATTCATTCAACTCTGTTTTTACTTTATTTTATATCTTGTATAGACATAAGCTGTTTTGTTCGCTGTTTCATTTTCATCACACAGACACGAGTACGAGTGTGTTATTCGATTATACACCACTCGTAAAACTAATACGACTTTCATCCGGGACGCCAGTGTCGTATCTTGTGAGAATATCGATTTCAGAGGAAGTTCATAAAATTTTCAAAAGTCGTCAAAACCGTTCGTACGGTGTTTTTATAACTCGACAATGAAATTCACTGATATCTTTGAGTTAAAGATCTCTCGTTGCGATGAAAAATAACAGTCCGCGGGAGGCTATCGGCAGTATCCTTGTGTATATTTCAGTTAGCTTTTTGCCAGCATTCCTAAACAGACAAGAGCTGCCAGCAAGTCTGCGAGATCTGCAAATCCCTTGTTTAATCCCGATAAAGGCAAATTATAACATAAGGAGCTAGAAAAGCTCCTTTTACCATTTTGGGTGTCGCGGAATTGTGTGTGAGGAACATCGATGTAAATATCAAAAATTAAATACAAAACTATATACTTATCACTTCATTAAATGATATTGTTAACCTAAAAGGCAGAAAATAGAACTAACTTTTAAATGATTAAAGACGTTGCGATTCTTTGGATAGATGGTATTTAAAGCATTTTTCTATGGATTTGTTAAATTTGAAATTCTTGGCATAAGACGCCTCCAATCGGGGTAGTTTGACTTGATAAACTGATAAATGCTTCGCAGCAACCAAAATCTGGCTTTTCGCCGCAGGCCGCTGTTTAGCTTGTTCAGAATCAGAGTTTAATTTACGTATTAGTTGGGTTATGAACTTATGGGCGCTTTTTGATATAACATACAAAAGTATGAACAACCTTTGCCATTTTTATCACTATCAATTTGACATAATTTGTTTTTATTTTGTTGGTCTTAGAGGCAAAATCTTTTCAGTTTTAGACCTCTTGGGGGCTCTATAAATCGGATAAAAAAACATCCCAACGTTACGTTGCGAATGAAATCTACCTTAATAGATAAAGCCAAACAAAATTTCTTAAAATAATCCCGTCTATTTTTAATCTAATCCATTCTCAAAGCTGGACAGTTCAAGCCGATTAATGTGTGTTATTGAAAGTCTATGTTGTTTATATTTCAGGTGAATAAATACGGAGCCAAAGCACTCAAACTCGAAAGGTTGTGTAACCTGTGTTGTCTTTGACCCTGTGAATGCTTTGTCGTTTGTTCAGTCAGAGATATCATATCACTATCAGCAAACGGGTTGTAGGCTTACTTTTGAGTTGTTGAAGGCATTTGACACTAAAGGATACAAGCAATTTGTAATGTTTTACTGCTTTTCTGTTTTGTTTTTTTAATTTTGGTTGAACCTTTTTCTGCAAAATTAAATTACTCTATGTTGTTACTGAGAAGTATCGAAAGATCGCTTTGATTTTCATTCAAAACCTTTATAAATATTGACCGCGCAAAATAAACAAAAGAGTAGACAACGTGCTCCACTTGAAATGCTAAAACTAGAATCTGACATTTGTTTTAAGTTTATTAATGTTTACTTTGTATATAAACCAAAACAAGAAAATGTTTTTGCAGGGGATAAGATTCAAGGAGTTTCTACAAACATGAGATAGATCGGCTTGCTTTACGATTTTCCGCCACCGACATAAAGCTCATTATTTTTGAGTTATCAGTAGCAGTATCTTGAGTCATCACAAATCACGGATCACAGATCAGCGAAACATGCCGAAACCATAAAACACTAATAATGGTATCACGTTCCGTTGGAGATATCTTGAGTCACTCCAATTGAAACTGTTAGCCCTCAATTAGCACTCGCCTGCCGGATTGATGAGTGTACATCCATGTTGAGTTGATGTCGCGCAAAATCGTTCCAAACAGTTAAAACTGATAAAATACGGAAATCACTCGTTGGGCACGTCCCTATACAGCTGTATGTTTAATGTTCTATAGTTCTGGTGAATAGCACACCCTTGTACCGTTCCTGTTGTTTACATTTCGTTGGTGCCAAACCAAACAACTTACCCAGAATGATACTCGTACATATATTAAAACAAACTTCTCTTCTAAATATTTACGCTTCTGCGAAGAAGAGATAATAAAGAGATCACGGATTAAATGGCGCTTTGTAAGTTGATTACTTTTACATCCCAGGACGCGACAGGAGTAGACCCGTTTCCGAACCGAGTAAAAACTATAGCGTTGATACTCCAAATTCGTGAAAACATTACATCTGTTACCGTCTGCAGATTTTCTTAACTGGAAGAAAGTTCCTGAAATAAACCAAAAAAGACAACCTCATATCTAAGCCATCGTCAATAAACAACTAATGGTTTTACCGACTTGGCCGCATCCGTTAATAGAGTCGGATGGTGTGTGGTCCTAGCGACAGCTCATTGTGTACAGTAAACAAACAGGATGACACATCAAAGCGCGCAATGATTATCAGCTCACGGGTGGGCTCAACAACTCCAGCCCTGCCCGTCCGCCCTCAATCAAAACACGAGAATCTTCAGACGAGTGTTATCAAGTCTTCAATTCATTCACACAAGAGCTGAATCATGTATGGATCTCACCCTTACTACGCTTTTCAGCCGTACATCACATCGCAGTTTGAATACCCGGAATATTCGCCTCATTATCAGCCGGTTGTTGCACCATGCGCGCCCATTTGTAGTATTCCAGGTTGTTACGGAATCTACTGGGGCCAGGGGAGTCTAGAGGCCTTACCGAAACCGCCATATTCCTACGTAGCTTTGATATCCATGGCTATCAAGCAGTCTCCTCAGAGAAAAATCACCCTGAGTGGCATATACCAGTTCATTATGGAGAACTTTCCATACTACAGGCAAAACAAGCGCGGCTGGCAAAACAGCATACGGCATAACCTGTCGCTAAATAAATGCTTCCTGAAGATTCCTCGCGATCGCTCAGACCCCGGCAAAGGTTGTTACTGGTCTCTGGATGCCAGCTATTTTGAGATGTTTGAAGAAGGAAATTTCCGAAGGAGAAGAAGACGATCTAGAGCTATGCTCGAAAGGGAAAGCCAGGCTTTGACTGAAGCGCCAGGTACAAGTGAATTCACAGAGGAAGGTAGAGCTTCGCCAGATTTGTCCGGAGTGGAATATGGAAATCAGTCGGCGCCGACGAAAGTTGATTCGTCAAACACTGCTAAAGTGATTGACGAGAATTCGAAAGATGCAAGAAACAGACAGGAAAAAAGAGTCTACGATGGACGTGAAACTAAATTCGCCAGTTCTTATGTTAACAACGTCAAGTTTCTAGGCGCAGCTGTTACAACGACCTCCGATGCGCAAGCGAAGTTTAGCATCGATAACATCTTAAAACCTGTCGGAGAAAAGGAGATGTTGGACTCCAACAAAAGAGATGAACTTGTTTCTACTTCTTCAACTGAAAGCCAGTCAAAATACATGATTCCTTCTGTGGCCACAGATAAGGAGACGAAAGCACAGCATGTACAGATCAGAGAATTGTCAGCCATTGAGCCCCCGGCTTTACAACTGGCGCCGTCAAGGATATGTTCATGCTGCGATGTGACTCGCTCTTGGAACCAGACCACCGCGAGAGCAAGTAAAACACCTCACGTCTTGGTAAGCCATGAACAGTATGTACAATATGAACATAAAACTGGAAACTTGCAACTGTTTGGTTTGCCGAAAGAGTGCTTTCTCAGGCTTGCAAAATCCACAGAATTGTATCTGTGAAGTGAGGTGGCCTCAGTTTGGCAGCTCGGTTTAAGTTCTACATTCCAACCACTTCTATTCTTAGACAGGAAAAACTTAAACACTTTGTGACTTTAAAAAATGCAAAACTGAATATTAACTTAGATTAACCTGAGCAGGTGAGATGCCATATACGCAACTTTTTAACATGTGTTTTCACATTCAGTTTTCCTTGATACGATGCATGTCTTATCGCATACCCTGTCACAACTTGAACTGCTAGTGGTAGAGAGACAATGCTATCCTGGTGTTTTTTACCTTGTACTTGTTGCATCTTCTCCTTGTGCTCACTACCATGGTTGGCAGAAATATTCGAACTGTTTCAGTTATTCAGGCAACAAGTTTCAAAGCTAGGTACTGTTTTCTTCTCTGATCCTCTCTGTTCCTTCTCCAGTTGCCGAAATTGCACTTTTTACCAGTGAAATAACCAACCATCTTCAGAAAAAAAGGAATTGCAACCCAGTTGAATACAGCGCATTAGAACAAAAACTTCTAATCCAAATGAAAACGAAAAATCAACAATCCCAACAAAAGTGTATCTCGGTATTTTCTGAGCTTTTGCGGGATTTTACAAACGTTTGGCCGCTTTCTGTTATAGTTTACAAAGTAATGCAATCGATCTTCATGAAGTGTCATAACATATATAGACAAGGAGATTTCGTGAAGAAAAACTGACGGCTTAGTTATTTTAAACATTTACATGTGTATGTATATAGCCATAACATATCTGCTGTGATTATTTCATTTTTAGGTAACTTTAGTTGGAATAAAGGAGCTCAGTTGTTCCGACTCTCTGTACTCCGCTAGACTTTTGGCAAACTGCTGTCTTTTTGTCGCAAACAACTGAGGTGGCAGTTCAGCGACAAAATGTACACAATCCATAAGATTCTGTAGAATATTCAAATCTTTAGTAGACAAGCAAACACGTTTCCTGTTCCAACTAGAATTTTCAAAAGGCTGGTTAAATTCATTCTTATCCCAACGCAAAGGTGCTGTTAAACTCAAGTTTTCTAGTCGGCAAAGACTGGTCAGACTGTTATTCTTAGTCTTAGTCACCCCGTCGTATCTTCGTGTTTTACTCTCAATCAATAACGATTTAGTTGTTATATAGGAATAGAATTGAACTTTGGCCGCACCGGTGGCAGGCCTCATGAAAGTAGCTATAGATATATGGTTTTGAGTGCAAAAACAACACTTGCAACCTACATATTGAAGGGCCGTATCGCTCCGGCCATTTTGGAAGCCACATTAAACCGAGGTTTGAACATGCAATGAGTGATTCCAAAATCTAATTTTCAAACAAAGAAATACTCGCTTCACATAAAATACATACTAACATAGTGCTAGGCTACGAAATTAAGGATCTAGAAACCCAAGACAGTAGAAAGTCCGAGACCAGCAAACGACGCTGAACTTTAATCATTTCAAAATGGAATTTCTGGAGTAACACAGATCTCTTTTCTATACAAAACTAATAACAGACAACTGCATGAGGTTCTGTTTCAATAATTAGATGGTTTTGAAAGCTTAACGTTTTTCTGAGTTTTTCTAAAGGGCTTATTGTCGCGGGTTTTTTTTATCTAGTGTCAGAAGCAACGAGCTGTTAATTTTACAATATATTTAGCACTGTACGTGATAACAATATATAATGCGGTACTTTTCAGGAAACTAAATAAAATATTTATCGAAGAGCTGTGTGACATTTTGTTTTCACGTAGTTGTGTGCAAGGGGCACACAAAGTAAGCGCTTTTGAGCATAGCGTATATTATAGTCGAGGAAAACAAAACAAGGTTTTTCTCTCAGTTCTTCCTTGGCTTAACTTAAGCATTATTTGCTTTCATTGTACATAACAAATAAGAAAAAATACAAGTATTGGTGTACGATATACATAAAAAGTGCAAGGGGCAAGACTAACACATGCATGCACCAAGCAAGGTAGACTGCCGAAAGAAAGGAAAACCAAGAGCGTGTTAATGTGAGCGTGTCATATAAGATAATATAAAATCATGCTTATATAACATGCACACATTAACACACTGAGGTAACCAGCAAAAGCTGCTTTTGAAAAGGAAATAAGATTACTTTCCCCTTTATGTACAGTTCTTGTTTCGAAAGTTTTTCGCGATCATGTGAGAAAACCGACGAGCATGCATATAAACATACAAACACAAAAGTTTTTCTCAACCATTCAAGACACACCAAGCTGCCTCTTATTATACGCTTGGCTTAACAGTTCACTACTATTAATATACTGATATAACATGAACCTTCAGGCTGCGGCGCCCTTATTAAGACGTTTGTGATTTAAAACAGACCAAAGTTTTCAAAAAATCAAAAACTGTTCAAACAATTCTCAGATTTTGGCTGTGGAAAAACCATTAACAGCAAAATTTTTGCTGTTAAAATAATGATCGTTGTAAGGGTTTTGTCAACTGGTTAAAAATTGGAATAAATAACACCAATTACGCGATTGTATTTCTATTTTTCAAGGCAAGCGCAAAATGAATGGGGAGCTCAATCTATAAGCTTTTCGAAAAATGATCCTTTTCAATTCTATTCTTCAATACAAGCAACTGCAAGGATAGGTTCAAAGGTAAGGATATATCCTTGAAATTTACAAAGTTGTCTTTTGCTCGAAAAGGGCGAACTTTACAGTTGAGTAGCAATGAGTGGACATCGTTACCAACTTTAGTTTTGTTAGCATGCTGATATTCGGCCTATAAATAGCTAAAGCAGTGACGAAGATGAGAACCGGAGTCCTCAAACTATCAGTTTAAAAGGAGGGAGTGACACGGGTATACTTCTCTGAGTGATTTACGATTCATAGCTTGGACGTCGCTTCCCCTTTGACATCTATTTTATATCCGGTTGCCAATTAAGCTATTTATGTCCAGAAACGACTAATGTCCCCAGTTGGAACCCACGCAGAATAAAATGTGAACCGCAGCCGAACAGATTTGCCAACTGACAAGGAAAGGCCTCTAATACCTCTCAGATACTTCCTCAGGGTCAAACAAAGGTAAACTCATTTTCAAAGTTATTACTCTTATGAAAAAAAGACGTCAATTGGGGAATAGTTAGTAACAACGTTTTACGTACTTCAAAGCAAGGAAGTGAATCAGCAGTTTTTTTTAAAAAAAACATAGTCAGGAACACTTTAAAAGATAAAATTCACATGTATGGATTTTCATTAGAAGCAAAATTTTAACAACCGAAGTTAAACCGAACAGCTATTTGAAGGAGTCGTGTGATTGTGTCTTCTTACTGTTAGGAACCGGTCATAAGGTATCTACTAGAGGGGTCGATCGGAGAAAATAAAGAAGTGTCTGAAAAAATTTGATATCCCTCTAAAATTGGCAACACCCAAAATGTCCTAGTTGCTTTGAAATCAATAAATATTTTTCGCCCCCCCCCCCTCCCCGGCCCCCTAAGATTGCAACTTTCCTTTCTACCCCCCAGAAGTACTGCGATGTATTTCATATCTTCCTTGCATTTCTTCCCTACTTGGTAGATTCTTTATGATCCGTCCATTGTATCTGAAAATTAAATGACCTGGTAAAAACGGGACAATTCGTCCAAATTCTTTATCAAAAGGCTATAAAAGCATTTCTTTTTCCTTCTGAAGACTTTGAAAATAAAAGCAATGTTATCATGATGATGATGATGATGATGATGATTTTTCATACTATATTTATCGTTAAGCTTTTCGATCCTCAAACTACTAAACGGAATACATAAAAGCGGCAGCAGACAAGTTGTGCCATTTTAATTTTTTTTTTATTTAAAAATACTCGACCTATGTATATTGGATCCTCAGAGAAGTACCTGAAGGGGGCTGTCACTAATCTGTCTACCCCATTTTTTTTAGGAGAGCCAGGGACGATCTATAAAGAGAGGCAAAAGAAAGGACCTTCCAGATAATTCGCTGGACCACCCATTGAAAACCAATCCCTAATCTTCTGACCTTTTCGTTGGTTAGTTTGACTTCTATCGCTATACAGAGTGACATCGGTAAATGAATCCAAAAAGCGGTGAATCTAAGCTACACTTAGCACTTCTGAAACTCGTGCCTTGAACCGTTAATCCGCTCAAATTAGAAATGATTCCATAATACACATTGGATTGCAAAATAATAGAAACAGAGTCGAGTACTAGAGAGATTTATCAAAAACGGAAATATAAACCAAAGCTTATATTTGTATCGCAATGGTTCCTGGGGTTTTTGTACTAATATTTGTGCTGTGCCGGAATCAAACTAGTAACATTGCATTGACATTTGTATTCATGATTGCAGAAAGGTTTAACATAACACTAGCACATTGTCAGACAACTGAGTCGAGGAAAAAAGAGCTAGAAAGGCCGAAGTTTTTATTTTTTCTTCTTTTTTGTCGGGTTGGGGGAAGGGTTATATTATTTATCGAGATATCCTAGGAGAAACTCCTTTTTGGGAAATCTTCGTAAATAATAGACAGAATGACCCCAGATTTCACAAGGAGATAAATAGACAGAGAAAAGAAAAGTAAGAGTACAGAGAAAAGTAAGTGCAACAAGGATATTTAATATTTTTAATCATTGGTAATAGCACAATCCAGTACGGCGATACGTAATTACGTAGATCCCTTATATCATAGCTTGCCAGAATCTTCATTTGGGCAATCGTGGCTGATCCAATCATCTTTTTGTTGTGTTTCTTCTTCTCCACGATCTCAGTTCTTCTGTTTTTTGCGTTGCATTGCGTTCGTTCTCGTCCACAAGGTTCACAACCTCTTCAGATGAATTTACTGTTAGTGTAATTTTTATATTATACGGACTAACACTGAGCTTGGGCGACCTGTGAGTATACACGGCAGAGCGAAGTACGCCACAAAGATGCTATTTTGTAACATACTTAGTACTGATAATGTTTGCTACTAAACTTCTAAAATATGTTTTGAACTTAGGGGAAGAACGGTAAGAGAATTTTGCGTAAAATGTTGAGTTTCCCGCAGATTAGAAAGTCACTTCTCACAAAAGTAACAACAAAATCCGCTTTGTTCAAATTCTTCTGACACTTGATATGTTGATGTTTAACCAATGGTGTCGGCCAAATTTACAGTTAAACTTTCTTTACATGAAAGTCCAGAAAAATTAGAAATCATTTTTTCCTCTCTGCCGCTAAACTGTGGCATTGCGCACAGAAATAACAAATACCTCTTTCGCAGTTTTTGTTCAAAGTTTGTCTGAACAGGTTTATCAAAGAGCTAAAATTCTTTCACAGTATTTAATAGGGGTTTTAGTTTAGAAAGGCTTACAGTGGTAGTCATAATTCGAGATAAACTGTGGGATGACGGCGGTTAGTGAAAGCAACTGCGGGACCCAAACAGGAAATCCGCTCACATGGCTCTTGCGTCAAGATAAGCGCTTTCAGACTTAATTCGTGTAGAATAAAGCTTTTTATAAGGTCTGGGTGCGTCTTCATCATTAAGAAATGTTCGCCAGCTTACAGAAAAACGACCAGCTTTTGAAACGATGAAATATCGGCTGTTCTACAATTTTGTCGTTTATAAAAACAATTTTGAATAGACTACATTCGGGACAAGTTCAAAACCAAAACAACGCTCCATTAGTCTTAAAATACATTACAAGACCGATTACAGAAACAAAACTATCATAATTTTCTAATTGATAACGTGAACAAAGACTAAAAATTGAACCCGCCCCCGAACAGCGGAACACTCACTTCGGTAATCGGTTCTGACCGCAATTTGCAACCAATGTGGATGAGACCGGTTTGGTTACAAAGCTGTGTTAAATCTTTTACAAAACATCAGATATGTTTAGTAATAGACTGCGTGCTTTTTTTTCAATCCGTTTAAAATAAAGGCACATATGTGTAAAGGGGAATGATAACTTTATATTGTATAACTAACTTGCTTTCATCTAAGATCTTGTCATGCCCATCTAACTTCATTATCGACCTCGTTTCCTGTCTGTTCTGAGGCTGTCTCTCTTTAATAGTAAATGTTATGTCAGTGTATGTTAGGTCAGTGTACGTTAGGATAGTGTGTGTTAGGTCAGTGTATGTTATGACAGTGTATGTTAGGTCTGTGTATGTTAGGTCAGTGTGTGTTAGGTCAGTGTATGTTAGGTCAGTGTATGTTAGGTCAGTGTGTGTTAGGTCAGTGTGTGTTAGGTCAGTGTATGTTAGGTCAGTGTATGTTAGGTCAGTGTATGTTAGGTCAGTGTATGTTAGGTCAGTATATGTTAGGTCAGTGTATGTTAGGTCAGTTTATGTTAGGTCAGTGTATGTCAGGTCAGTGTATGTTAGGTCAGTGTATGTTAGGTCAGTGTATGTTAGGTCAGTGTA
>JAOBYF010178105.1:0-10636 GCA_025403605.1 Parazoanthus darwini | reverse complement strand
ACATCTGCTTCGTTGTTTTGTTTCAGACTTATCGAGCAAAATGAAATGAACAGAAAATGCGGCTGGAATCGCTTTAATGGTTAAAGATTTATGTCTCAGTTTCTTGGTCGGAGTTTCGCCGATATCCTCGACCAAAACACTAAAATGTGTTAACTTAATTCAGTTACCTTTTCTTGCTGTGCTTCAAGCTCCATTTCCAGTTGCGCTTGTAGCTCGGAAACTTTGACTTCCGAATCGGTATGCATGGCCAGCGCTTGCTTCTCAAAGGTCTCTTTTTGTGTCTTCATCTCCAGTTCTAGAGGAGAAAAACAACAAGAGATCCCGTTAAACGATCACGTCAGAGTAAAGCGGGCAAGAAAACTGCTTCATGCTTAAAGTTATGCCCTTGCAAAGCACGCATTCAGAGCAGCAATAGACTTACCTATCTTTGGTCGCTTCCCAAACAACTTTTCAATTAAATTCATGGTTATATTAGCTCGAAGAGCGATTATTGTATCCCAGTTTGAATCGCTCGCTGTTTGTTAGCAGTTACAAGAACAAGGTTCAGTTCAGGTACACATATTTGGGACTCGTACAACACCGGCGAAATCGCTTTCGTCTCACGGTTGAAGCAGAAACTGGACTAGCGTGAAAATTTAAACAAAAAAAATGATAATTATAAGCAAACGTAGAAAACAGACTTGGAGAATGTTGTGTTGATCGTGGATATGTATTTATAGTTTCCCTGTGACGGCGTGTAGTATTATGATTAGCATTTTAACTGTGTCGTCGATTGATTTTACATCCCAATGCAAACTGAAAACTTGCCAATGATACAGCCCGCCATTTGACAACTCGATGTAGAGTTTGTATTTAATTGGTCGAGAAGAAACGCTTTTCCAAAATAAACCTGCAAATCACCTGATGGGTGTTGGTAGGAAGTGACCTCATTGTTTTGATGGCAAAAATTGATCACCTGCTCTTCATCTCAGAAAAACCGCTCTCGAAACACTGGAATCTGAACGGCAAAACACTCCAGTGTATAAAATACTTAGAACCACGAATTAGTAACTAAAAACTTCAAATGTTTGAGAATACACGTTGCCAATTTGGATTTCCTTTGCCAATTACAAAAAATAGAAGCGTAAGTCTCTTCTTTAAATATTGCAGTGCAAAATGTTTACTTTGTTTGCAAAAGAAAAAATGCACGAAAATCGTGTTTAAGACACACATGCGCTGTTGATATCCCGAGCAGCTGAGCAACTGCCGAAAGTTTCAGCAGAAAATTACAATGCGTGTTTTCATAACACAGATCGGTTTTCCTTTATTGGTTAGTATCAACTCCAAAAAAGGCAGTAAAAATAAAAGAAAACTTTCATAACGCAGATCAGTGCATTGCAGATGTGTTCAAAAAATTATAAAAGGAGAGAATGTAAATACTGTAAAAATGTTTAAACAATTTTTGATATTCCAAATTGATTTACAACTCGACTAAGATTTGATAGGAATAAATCCGAAGTTGAGTGATGCTTATTTCTGTGTCTTCGTCTTTTCAGTTTTGCGTTTTTACTTCTCAACTGCAGGCATTCACAACACTTTTATAACACTGGCAGTTGTTTTTTCGGCCTATAACTTTATGCCAGTCGAAACAGATTGTTTCAGCTGCTTACATATATGTCTTGATAATAGTTAAAATTAGAACGGAATCATGTCCAAGTATTTCTATGTATTAAAATAGTGATTGTTTCTTCAACGGCATTTATCAATCGGCCGAACAGCTTGCATGCACTCAAGTAAAACGAGCGCTCAAAACCCTTTATTTTTCACTCAGTTGGCGTCGGAGAACCACCAATAGAACCATTCCGATTACGACCACTAAGCATCAGCACAACTGGATGACAAAATTAATTTCCTAAGACAGAATCAGGTAAGAGAAATGATAGCTGGTTCAGAGACTTAGTATATTTCAAGCAAACCAACAGGTAGAAGATTAAAATTTTGAATCGACTTTGAATTTTAATCTTGTTTAAAACAATTGAGAATATTGTTAATCGCTACGTAAAACCAAACACTAATGTTTTACTGCGAATTATCAGAAAAAAGGGTCAACACTTGAACTTGATGTAGTTTCGAATATGAAGCAAACGTTTCGTCTTTGAAAGCTGATCATTTCTTTTAGAAAATTAGTGACTGTACATACAAGCAGTCGTGTTATTTACTATTCTTCTCGCACAGTCCATAAATATTATGTGAATGACAAAGCAAGATTCACTCAAATCTCCGAGTATTATTCACAATGAAGTTCACTCACCTTGAATTTCCAGCCGTTTCCGAAGATCCTCGGCAAGTTTAGCAAAGTCGACCTGAAATAATCGAGGTGAAAATAAGAGCTCTCTTCTCCAAAATAACCAACTCGAAACTAGCCAACTCAAGTCATTCTTGTGAATAAATCTTTCTACTACTTAACCGCGAATTAATCCTTCAAATGATCAATTTTTTATGACGTTAATCTTTGGACTATTAGTGGCTTTAAAGACGTTGGCGTCCTATAAAAACAATTTTGATAATTGCCACAATTAACCAGAAGCAAACAATCTTAATTGAGCGTCCTTAGAAACAATCGATTCTTCTTTGTTCTCAATCAACAAAGCTTAGCAGGAACATTTACAATACAATATAACACAACACAACACAACACAACACAACTTAACACAACACAACACAACACAACACAACACAACACAACACGACACGACACGACACGACACGACACGACACGACACGACACGACACGACACAACACAACACAGTACAATGCAATAGTAAAAGCCAAGAGTTTATAATAAGTTTGATAACAGCAGGTTTAATCTTAAGAATAAAGAATACACGTCCAAAAGCGTTGATACACAAGGAGCACTTAACCTCTAAGATTACGTGACTAAAAATTCATGAAAAAACGGTCTGAACTTAGGTCTGTGTGCAAGCACGACAAGAACAAAAAATTGTGTCCCAGTGGCCGAGGTTCTCTTAACGCTCAGATGCCAGTCGTGGCAAACAAAAAAAAACATATTCTAACAAGACGCTGCATGAGAAACGTTTAAGTTTAGCGGCAGTTTGCACACCACAAAAACCTCACGCGTTTATCATCAGTTTCCCACCAGCCCATCAGAAGCCCTGCACGACCTCAGGCGCCGGCTCGATCGGTTCGTGATGTAATGAACTGGAAAGTTGTCCGATTCAAGTTCTGGACTGAAGAGCTTTATTTTGCAGCGAAGTAATTTATAAACTATTTAAATATTATTATTGATGATATAAATAAAATTTGATAAAAAACAAAGACAAAAATTATATTAAGAATAACTTGTTTACATTGTGTGCAAAATAGTATTATGATACACAGATATTTCATCGGTTTGTTGCAATTCGTCATTAATCATTTCAAGGAAATCATGCAATAAAATTATTTTAAAAATTATTTTCATTACTATTCTTATTCTTATTTTTATTTTTATTATCATTATTAATATTATATGGAAATAAAAAAACAATCATATACTAACATGCGTGAAAAAAATGCAAACGCAATAAACAACATGAAACTTATCCAAACAATAGCAGTAAAAAGCCAGACTAAAGAAGTGTTTTTGAAAGGCGATCACAATTTGATACTTTCCACTGCTAGTAGCGGGTCTTTGGATAGCAAATTGCTTCGCTCGGGGGCCGTTAACAAAGGCAAAAGCCCTTCCTGTAATAAACTGGAACGATAAAATGGTGTATCCACTGATGAATTTCTGACTCAGCTTGGCTGTTTATCAACTTAATTCCTCCATTCAACATTAATAAAAACCGAAATATGTTACTGCGATATTGGAACAAAGGAACTAAACGCTGATTTTCTCGGACAAAACACCAAAAGATCCAAACCCGTTCAGTTAAAAGAAATGTTTGATGATTAGTAGGAACTACCTAGGAATAAGACGAGATACTTCTATCTTAGTGGCTCGTAGAACCGACGCTTATTCGACTTTTGTGGTATTTTAATACAAAGTCATGAGAGTATAAGACTCTCCCTGGACGGGACACTAATCCTTCACAGGTTAGTCCCTAGTAGATGCTGGTACTCCTTTATACAGCCACTTTGATTGTAGACTGGCTTGTCACAGGTCAAATTACGAGACGTCAGATCTTACGAATTATCTTAAGGGACGGAAATCGAGCAGAAAAGGACACTGAAAGCACCCGATACTACTAGAACAAGTCCAGTAGAGGGACTTGCTGAAGGATACAACTTCTATATATCCTTTATGTTACATGCCACACAATGAAACACTTGTCCACTATGATGCTGACTAGCAGCAAAACACCTGTAGTTCTGGTCGAGCTTTCCCGCCATTTCTGCGATGTAAACACGCGCGAAGTGTTGTCATGGCAACAGCTAACCTAATCACACGAATAGCGCATGGATGTGTTGTGACAGCCTCAAATTAAAACTCTACAGACAACTATTATGTCGCTGAAATAAACGGCAAATCAGTAACCGATCGTCAGTACAATACCTAAAATGTGTGCAATTCTACAATTGGTTTCGGCTCCATTAAATCCTAGACCAATTGAAGACTATTCAACACAGCCATCACGCAACCACGCAATACAACTTCCAACTTACTTCAATGTTCATGTAAGCGTTCGTCGTTATCTGCTTGGCTCGTTGACCAAAGTCCAACGTACAACGGGTTTCATTCAAGTCAATAGCTCTTGGAGATACGCACATCTAAAGGTTTAGAACAATAATTAATAGAAGGGAATAAAGAGCTTTTCTGCCGTGAGGCTGTAGAAGGGGCACCCACACGGGTCAAGAGGTAAATAGTGCTTAAGATGCCATCGGAAAAACAATTTGCTTTAGTTTGTTAAAACACTTAAACCGATGAACGCTAAGGGCTGAACCTCCCCTCTCTCTTAACGTTCACTTCATTTTTTCCAACTTCTATATATATATAGTGAGTGTGCAATCGCAAAACTGCAGCATTAAAGTAGTGTTACACAAAAGGACTTTTAACGCGAGAATGCTGCACCAGAAAAATCGATGCAATGTATCAGGATAAAGCGAACCAGCTCTTTCTTGCCGGGAAACATGGCAGTTGTGAGTTTTTGAACGCAATTCAAAAACTTGCGACGCGTTGCCGCAACGAAATCGTAACCATTCACCATGTTACACGATCTCAATTTTTAATGTAACAATGTTGCGCGAAAAATCTTAATCCGGAATGGGCTATCGAGGCTTGAAAAAAGCAAGGGGATGTAAACTTACCACAAAGCTTGTTTTGCAGTTTCCACCGAGACTATCTTGTAAAAGTCTCGTGAGCGATGAATTTCTAAATGGAATGTGCGTTCGGTTTCCTTCTGAGAGTGCATGAATTGTGTTCCTGTTGAAAAGGAAACTGGTTACAAAACAAATCTCCTGAATACTTGGAAAACCTTACTTTCATCTCAATTTAACCCGTATCCAAAAATCCTTTGACACTCCCCGCTCCCAGTCATTAAATTACCAAATGATGCGTGCGTGACTCCCATTTGGTTTGAGTGCGTTACTCGCCTCGAGTTCCCATATATACAAAGTCTTATTAATCACGCAACCAGGACCTACAATACAAAATGTATGCTTGGGCTGCCTGTGCCTGAACTTCACTCACCCTAGTTCCAAGAGCGAAAGGTTGATGTGTTGTAGCTCTGACAACCTTTCACCTTCAACCAATGAGCGCTTGATTCGTTCACTCCCAGCGAGGTCACATCTGGAAATAGTTAACAAAAAATGACCGTGTAGCAAAGTTTGCTGAATGGCAACTGTTGTTATCTATCTGCTACATACATGACCACCACGTCATCCTTCAGTTACACTATCCAATCACAAGCTCAGAGAGTCATCTATCTATCTACTATATATATACATACATGTTGATGTGTCCCTTAGCTTGCCGGACAACCACGTCATCTCTCAGACTATCCAATCACAAGCTTGGAGACATCTACATGTACTGCTATCTATCTACTACATAAATGTTGATGTGTCCCTTGACCACCACGTCATCTCTAAGTTGGACTATCCAATCACAAGCTCAGAGACATCTACTTCTATCTATCTACTACATATGTACATACTACATACATGTTGATGTGTCCCTTGACCACCACGTCATCTTGAAGCCGTATCGATTCAAGGAATGCATCGTCATCCTACAAAGGTTAAGTGCATAAACTATTAATTAATTTGTTGGTGTCCTCCAGCAAAACAAACTCGAAATTTACCAAACCATATTTCGACGCTCGCAAATTACTACAATAACAAGTTTTTGATTGTAATTGTAATTAAACTACTCCTATTTGCAAATAAGCCAAGTAAACTCATAAACTGATAAAGAGAGTTTCACAATCGAAGCATATCTGAAATACATAAAGACTGCAGTAATGTATTTTCTTATTCTAAGTGGTAAACTCGTTCGATTGGTGGAAATGTTTTAAATTAATACTAGTACATAAACCTGTTTATTCTACTAAAATTCTCAACTGGTGTCTCATACTCTGACACACACAAAAACTCGTAATTTAACTTCGTAAGTTTATGCCCAAATTAAAGATTTTTTTAAAAATTAAACGGAGCCTGCGCCGCAGACAGTCTCAACCACCCTTTGAACACAAACAAACCGACTGCAACGCAGGCTAATTAAAAGTAACTTATTTTCATTTGCACTACTGAAAATTTGGCCGACATTTTACTGCCCCGGTCCTCAATATTGACCAGAAAATATAAAGTTGGCGTGACCTTATTGTAAAGCATATTATGTCACGGTGAAATAAGGCAAACGAAGTAGTTCAGCTTGTTTTCAAAACAGATTTTCAACGAAATATCGAAAGTTGATTAAGATTCTATCGACTGAAAGGAGAGAACGTGAATGAACGCAAACTTACATCGTTATCTTCCAAGAGATCCGTGCTGCTTGAACTTGCTCTCTGTGTGACAAACGTACTTAAGTCCAGTATTGTAACACAATTATCCACGAAATATGTACACACGTACTCAAAACTCAACAGATCCCGAAAACATCCATTCTCTATTCTCGTGAACCATCCTCGGAGACCCAGGGGCGGTCTGTCAGGGCAGCAGAGATCGGCCTTCGGCCTCACCGCTCTTGGCCTCGCTTCGCTCGGCGAGAAATACTCGATCGCCCGACTGACTGCCCCTGGGTCTCCGAGGATGCTCGTGAACATGACTCTCCCATGCACTTGTAAGGGGAAAAATGGTGTAACTGATTCTTAAAATGGTTCAAATAAAAGTTTAGAACCACTGACTAGTAAACTATAATGTCCTAAACTTTTATTATGATCAAGAATTTTTGTGTTTTTCATCAATAACCAAAGATTTATTTGATATTAATTTCAATTAGTAACGTGTAACCAGTACTGTAGTTGAGAACTCCAAAGTTTCACTATTAATTCAAATTACCCGCCCGTCTAGCAATTCCAACTTCAGCTCTATACGATACACTATTAGTTTTACACAAGTATTTCCAATTTAAAGAGCTATAAAGTTTAGTCTTGAAAAAACTGAGCGTAATGTGCACAGACAATACCTTCAGTAGGCACTTAATTCTTATCCACGTTTGGCATTCAGTTTGTGCCACTGTTTGAAGCAGCGCTTTTGTGATTCAAGGTTTACAGCACACTTCACGGTCGTCCGTGGATTCGAAAACATAATCATTCTCCTGGGCCGGTTGCTCGAAAGTGGGTTAGTGTTAACCCAGGATTAAAACCTTAACCCGCGATTGGGTTTACCTCCTTAAAGGCCCTTAAAGATTGATTTGGGCTGTCATTTCGGGTTTTCGTAAATAGTTTTCCTTGAAATGTTCTTCAATAATAATTTGAAAAGACCGGACGTGTTTCTGGACGAAGGCATTTTGTTTAATTTTCGCCTAACTCTGAGTTAAACTTAACCCTTTTTCGAACAACCGGGCCCTGTTTTGTTCGCAGTTTTGCTTTTTTTTTCACACACGATTCATACTACACAAGTTTGTCCTCTGACTTGCTTTTCCATTTATAGCAAAAGAACATTTGGCATCAGGCTTGGCGATGACGTACAAAACACTGATCAGTTCTTACCAGACTCCTCTCGCCATCGCTCTCATCCAGATCAACAAACAAGTCGCTAAAGTCAGACTCACTCCTTCCACTGAGGAGCGAGGCACCTGATTGACTCCGCAGCATTTCTGCAGATGACCACCTGTTATGGCGGTCGGGCGACGCAAACTCAGGGGTGGGCACAGGACCAGTAACACTGTGACGCAGTGAGTGGGGCCGAGAAGACGCAAGTGCCAGGTTAGGAGTAGACGTAATATGGGGACTGAATGTTGGAATCCGGGAGGGGAGGGCTCCAGCACCAGTGGATTTCTTGGGGGTCGGTATCCGGGATAATCCAGAACAGCGGTCCAGACTGTTCATCGACCGGCTGCTGAGAAGTGTTTTTGACTCGGAGTTACCCTCACCGACTGAGCTAGCACGGACTGAAAAACAAAGAAAACGCCTTTTTTTAATCTTAAAATGTCACTGAATACATGCTAACATACCAGACAAAATTGAGTTCTGCTTATGCTTAATGTTTAGAAGTCTCTTTCAGAAAATGCTGGAAAAGGTAACAGCCAAAATTTATTGAGTTTAACTAATGAAAATTTAGACCACCTAGTTTTTGTCTATTACTTCCTGTTTTTGTCCCCCAAAATACAAGTTTCTCACCGGTCTTGACATCCTTGTTCCTCGACCTTTCAACTGTTATTTGGCAAACGGCGTGAGATCTGTAACACAAGTTTAACAATCAAAAGTGGTTTTCTTAAGGAAATTGCATAGGTACAGTATGTAGTTTTACTTAGAGATCCCGGTGTTTTCATTCAAAGATGCCTTATTTAGCACTCGTTTCACTCAATCAAATGATTCATTTTCCACTTTGTCGAGCTATTAAAACCTTAATTTTATTGTTTATATTTATATCTTATTCTATCACCTACATGACTGTACATGTTTTCAATGTATTACTAATATTTTTACATACTCATTTGGTTTGAGTATTTTAAGAAAACATTGTCATTGATACTAAAATAATATTATTATAGTCATGTCATTTCTACAAATATTGTTATAGTCAGTTATTATTACAATTATTATTATTACAAATTATTGTTATTCATATTATAACAGTCAAAGTACCTGCTAGAAACCCTGTTCATTCTTGTCTCGGCAAACACCAGCCTCTTCTTGCCAGCCCTTAGCAAATTAAAAACCTCGCTTGTACTGCGAACAACGTATTCTGTGAGGTTCTCAACAAACACACCTAAGGGATAACAAAAATACCACTACTTGAAGAGCCCTTAGGCCAAAACATCAAATACCTGTGAAACATGCTATAATAGTCTTAAAAATAAATAGTTAGGTAACTCCAAAGCGTTCAGACAGCAACCTAGGATATTCTCTGTTTGATTGTGGACAGTACTGTATGTATACCGTTTAATCATTTACCGCGTTTGGGATCCTCTCTGAGAATCAACTCCATTTTGCTGTTTTGGTTCAGAAGATCATAGATCTTTTCTTGGTAGATCTGAAGGTAGGACATGTAGACCTGTGCAAACAAAACAAACTGATTGAATTATATCTTAACTTTATATGCTCTACTCTACCTCTGCACTACGTACTCTGCTCTGCTCTGCCCTACGACCCATATCTTATAGAGCCTTGCAAAACTAAGGGTAAAAACTAATTTAACAAAACTGGTAAAAACCTTATCACGACTTCTTGTAATATCCAACACACTTAGAGCAAAACTCCAGACCTGTACTTCCAATTGGTAACTAACTTTCTATGTACAGTTTCTGATTAACTAAACAGTTGCAAATCCAGGCATGGTTCACACCCTTACCTGTCCCTTTCCTTAATTCCTACCCATCAAGGCTCCACCATTAACTGAATGTCCTACCCTATCCCCTTTTCCAACTTATGTCATGCCTCTTTTCCCATCTTTTTCCTAATTATAACCTGTAACCCACTTTCCAATCCCATCCGATCCCGTACCTACCTTAACGATCCTTTTCTCCTTCCTGTCTTTCCCTGTTCCCTTCTCCTATCCACCTTTCTTATTCCTCTGCCCTCCACTGACACCTTCTCTTGCCTCTTACCTACCTTTTCTTCCACCCCTACCCTACCCTCTTCTTTAACTAAGTCATTTGTTGTCCCATTCTGTCATCCCTGCTCTATCCTTACATTTTCTTTCACCCCTGTCCCATTCTGTACTCCAACCACTTGCAATTTTCACTATATTAAGGTTTAATTTGGTTGACTTCATTTTCTTTGTTAATTCTCTGAGATTGCACCAAATGTGCATTTTAGAGAAGCTAAAGTTCAAAATTTCCCAGGAGAGCATGCCCCTAACTCACCCCCCCCCCGATAGTGTACTCACACCTTCCACACTTGCTGCTCACACCTGCAATGCTCAATCATATTTCAGCAGGACCAACTCTGAGCTGCTTCCACTGGGCCTGTTCCACTCATGTCCCCATCTCCCTCCTGCCTGACCTAACCTGTCCTTAAACTTATTTCATAGTGTCATGTAATTTGTCTCTTT
>JAOBYF010177994.1:0-10637 GCA_025403605.1 Parazoanthus darwini | reverse complement strand
TTTTGTATTATCTAAACAGAATTCAGTTTTATATTTCTCGTTTTTAGCATTTGTTTACTCAGCATGTGACAACAGATTCAAAAAGCTGTGTTTTGTATATGAATTAGCCAGTTTCTCCAAGCTTCTGAGTGAGTATTTTAAAATGAATAGACATTTACATGCAGAAGTTGTATTTTTATAACATAAAAGGCCAGTACAAGTTCTAGTTTTTTGTATTTTTCTGTTATTGTCGGGTACATATTAGTTGTTGGCTGAAAATGTACAAATAAACTTAAATGTTTTGATTGTAATTTAGAAAAGCTTTCTAGTAGACTTGTGTGTTTTAATAGATCCACATTATTCATGACATTAGATGTAGATCTATATTATATAAAATCATTCAAAGTGTTCTTGCCTCCTATATATTAGGAGATGCAGAATGTTGTAAAATAATTGGAAACTAGTAGACTACTTAATGTTTTGTTGCATAAAAGTATGTTCTTACACTTTTGCAAAATGAAGAGAAAATGTGGTCATTTGACAAGCTCATAAACTGAAATTATATAAAATCTTCTTTCAGATATTCAGTGTATTCATGTGCTCTCTGTTCTGATTATTTATCTTGTTCATTCCTAAAATTATCAGCTGCAGAAGCATCTTCCAAACCATTTTTTAAAGGTGACCCCTGAACAGAGAAAGTTACTTCCCTCAGCTACAATATAATAATAAATATTTTTTGTCCTGCTTTCAAATATCAGGCTCTTTAAAGTTTATCAAATACGTTATTTCGATTTTTTCCTTGCACGCATAAAATTCACTAAGTTTAGAATTATTCAGATCTAGCATCTGATTATCAAATATTAATGACCAGTATTGATGCATATGTTCCAAGACACTACAATTCTGTTGCATTTATTGACAAGCTTCTTCCAGTTTCTCACCTTAAAAAATGTGAATAACACATTGCAAATAACTTGTAATCAATGGAACATTATATGTGTAGAATATGTTAGGAAGTTTTAGATTATAAGAGTGTTAAAAATCTTGTTTTCAAAATTTGTTTAGTTTTCACAATTGTCTAAATCTTACTTGTTCCCAGCATGAGCGTGCAACAGAATTGTTTGTTTTCTTCCTTTATTGTTAACACTTTTTTCTTTAAACTAATGATAAGAAGCATTTTGCTTTCTTAATTAAAATGGTTTTTATATCTGCTTTTATCATTTTGGAACTGTATTGATTGTATCTTTATGGTGAGGTAGCTTTTGATGTTATGAGTTCTAACATGTGCAGATGAAAAGATATGCATGCACCATCAACTACGGCATGAATAATTATAACACAAAGTATAAGTTAGATAGTTTTAAGCAGTTGCCCTGACAGAGGTAAAATTTCATGGAAATGGTTATGTCAAGGGTGAGTTTTAAATTTTTACTGCTTGGTTATAATGTTAAGGTATAAACTGTTATAGACAACTAAAAGGTATTTTTGGTTAGCTATAAAGTAGAATTGCTCAAAATAACTGCAAACTACTGGCAAAATTGTCAGCAGTTATCACTAAAATGTGCTCTTTTGTTTCAAAGCAGAACATTTCTTACTGGCAATATTGTGCTAGTGTATTCTTGAGAAAGAAATTTCTATATAGTCTTTTAAAATACCATGAAAAAGATTTTTAGCAAATTAAATTTTGTGTATTTCTGTGAGGGTTTACTACCAGTATACATAATTACTGTTATGAATAAAATAAGATGAAAAATTTTGCAGGAAAAAGAAGGCAGTTGATCAGCCAAAGAAAGCTAATTAAAAGGATTTTTTTCTGCATTGAGCAACTCCATAGAGACAGTCATTAACACAAACAACTTGGGTATTTGCTTGACCAAAGCTTAAATTGAACAATATTTCAAACATGCGTATTGGTTTTATTAGTGCTGTTCTTCATTCTGAGAGGTTTAGCTACAATGTAGTTTGAAATTTGATTTGGTACTTGTAAACTGAAGACTACATTTCATCTGTCTGTATATTCAGTCCCATAGGCTAAAGGATATGCGGGGTGCCCCCCCCCCAGGCCAAAAAAGTTTGACAGCAGTAGGTTTAATTAAAACGAAGAAGTAGTCCAAATAAGTGCTGGGGCTATCAAAATGACCCCCCCAAAAATCCAGCCATCTGCAGTGTGTTTGTCCCTTAAATTTGCCTTTTGAGAGTCTCAGTTTATGAAATTTATGAAGCTTGTTGGCATTTTTAATGGATCGTGGAGGACATACTGGTACAATGAATTATCCACTATCTGATTATATTTTTTAATCACTCTTGATCTATATTTTCAAAACATTTTAAACACGGACTCATCTATTAGTAAGCTAAATACATAATGCAATTCTTTGTAAATATGTGTCAAAATGTTTTGTACTAAGGAACAGTCTGAAGTTGTGAGTGATACCTGCAGATACCTGAGTGAGTTCCACTCCAGATGAGTCAAGCCTCCGATCGCACCCCACAGTGCCAGAAGAGGAAGCTCAGATGTTATTCCACATTAATTTGACATAATATAGAAGTGCTCAATTGCAAGTTGTATTTGCTTACGTATGGGAATGAAATGTGATCCAGTATCATGTCTATATGCTGCCATAGGCTGCAATCTCTGATTACTTTCTTTACACTGACACACCATAGTGTAATTAGTTGTTTTATAGAAGAAATTTGGTCAGAATATCAGATTTATATTAGTTCTGTTTTGATGTTACAGACACAGCAACAATGAGTGACACCGAGGGTTATGCTGGGAAGCGAGGTCGGCCGAGACGTCGCACAACTGGTGGTGCTGAGGCTGCTGGGGACATTGATGCTGCTCGTAAAGTTGGATATTCCAGTGATCAGGAAGGGCACTCCACCCTAAATAGGCAGCAGATTATTGCCATGGTGAAGAAAAGATTTGGTTTGCGGCCAGATGAGTCAGGCCTCCGATCACATCCCACAGTGCCGGAAGAGGAAGCTCCAGTGAGTGACAATCTTGGTGTCAATTACTAGGGCTCAATTTTAAGGAAAATTTCTTGTTGTACATGGGGTAACCAAGATTTATTGTATAGTCATCCCTCAAAAGTTGAGGTCGTCCTAAATAAAAAGTGACTTAAACAGCAGGTGTTTCAGCATGTACTATACCTTTTTTCCATTCAAAATTTGAACTAGAAGTAAGGCCAAACCAAATTATTTTTCAACATAGATCAATCAATTGCTTCCAATCGTCCAAAGGACGACTGAGCAACTACTCTTGGTTGTCCCACGAGGATTTCAGTCGTCTCAGACAACTGGACGACCATAAAAATCGAGCCCTGATTACGGTATGTGAACAAGCACAGTTTGACATGAAAATATATGAGAAAAACTCAGAAGTGAAATAACTGCCAAATCCTTTAACATTCTGTCATCCCCAAACCCAAGAAATCAGATTTCCATCTATCTGTCACTTTAGTACAGGAGTACGTACTTACCCCTCTGGGTCAAATCTGCATCCTCCTCCCTCCCCCGCCCCACTTATTTGTCCTCAACCTGTACTCCTTTCTCATTTCCCACACAATTACAAGTAAATAATGGTTAAAAGAAACTAAGCCAGTACTAGTCTTGTGTATAGTTATTAAATTGCAGTAACCGGATGTTTTCAGCACCTGCATCATAATTACTCAGGTCTGGAAGGTGCCCAAGCCAAGGTTTCAACTCCAGATGGTGCCTAATTTTCATTATAATTAATTTTTGCAATCAAAAATAATGTTCTTCACATTCATAATGTAGCATAGGCTAGTGCAGTGGTTGGCGCATTAGACTTAGGGTTGATAAACCCAGATTGGAGTCCTGACGGGTATATCTATGGATCTCAAGTCTCATATATTTTTTCCCTTTTTTTGCTTAAGCAAGGAGTTATTTTGTCTTCTCTCTCTCTTTTTACTTAAAAATGGAACAATACAGTGTTTTTCTTAAGGCCGGTACACCGGTACATTGTACCAACGTTCCCCCATAGCTGTACCACCTTTCCCAGCAATGGCGTCTGGCAAATTTTTTAAAGTCACCAGATACACAAAATTGCATTATTTTCCAGAACTCTGAATTTTAATAAATGTTGTGGGGGATGCCCCAGACCCCTCTCGATGCTTGCACCTTCGGCGCTTGATGACTTCCAGCCGAGGTGTACCTGCTTTCCCATTTACTGTACCCCATTTCCCAAGCCTTACGAAAAACACTGCAATATCCAGGCCCGTAGCCAGGATTTTTGTTGGGGGGGTGCAAATATCATAAGCTTGAACTCTTAACAGCCGAATTTATGGGACAAACACACTTAAGGTCGTTTTTTTTTTAGTCGTTTCGACTAGTATCAGTTGTTACAATAAACCTACTGGGGTTTCTTCATGGTCTTATTGAACCTACAAATGCGGACCTTTTTGGGTCCGTGGGGGGTGTGTACGCACCCTCGCACCCCCCTGCCTACGGGCCTGATATCATATAAACAGAAATGAAACATAATTGACTAAGTATGGTATAAACGATCACTGAGACTAAAACTAATATCATGCAACCACAACTACAGCCAAATGTTTAGTAATTAGAAATGTGTACCAATTAATTACACCTCTTTTTTCATCATGAGCAGTTACATGTAGTTGTCCCCTCCTCCTTCTCATCCCACTAGATACTAAGCAGTGAAGAAAGAACTAAATAATGTAGAGCTATTATTTTGTATTGTTAATCCACTTTTTGTTTGTACTGTACTTTCCCAGCCTGTTCCACCAGCTCCGGGCTCGCCCTCCACACCCAAGCAAGTGAAATATGAAACTCTTCTTGAGAAACCAGGAACTTATCCAACTCTGCCACGGAAAGAGGAAATCACACAGTATGGGTTTGGTTCAGGACCTCAAGGTATGTTTTCTCTTACCAGTTTGCACCAATTTTTTTACATACCTGGTAACATTTTTTGAACATTACGAGACTCAAATCTAATAGTAAAAGTTTAAGATCAATTCTCCTAGTTTGTCTCCATGGATTTCTTAAGATCAATACAGGTTGCAGTTACTGTTCATCTCCTGCTATGGAAGGGGGGGGGGGGGTCCCCTCTCACTGAAGTTTTAGAAAATTTCATCCTAGCTAGCAAGTTGAGCATGTTTTTTGCCCTGTGTTCTTATTAAGTTTTCCATACTTAGGAAGGGGCAAGAGAGAATACTGGTAAGAGAAGAGCATTGATCAGAGTGAGGTGTTTACGGTATTTGATTAAGTCTTTAATTACAGTTCATGCAGCTTACCTGCATAAGGTGTGAACAAACTTGTGTGAAAACTCCTGCTACAATCTTCTTACAAATAATGTTGTCCGCTATTGATCATGCACAGGTCCCTAAAAGTTCAAAAGTACCTTGATGCCAAATTAGGAACTCGTGTTCATTTTAAAAGTTAGCTATAATATATAATATAGTTAAAACACATTAGTTCATCATGAAAGCCTTGCAAGTTTCTGATTTACAGTAACATTAAGTTAAATCACATTTTTGGTAAAAGATCTGGGATTTTAAACAAGTTTGAAAAGATACTTAAATTCAGTGTTATTTTCCTTCTATCTCAATTCTAGGTGTGATTTATTTGCAATATGGTGATGAAATCAAAAGGGCAATGTTGCCATCAGACATGAGTAATGTGGAGCAAGTGCGAGGATTGTTTGAGAGGACGTTCCCTGACAAGTTTAGTGACAGGAATAACAACAGGAAAACCATTTATATCAAAGATGCATCTTGTGGCATATTCTATGAACTGGATGATGTCAAGTAAGAATTTATACTTAATTGATGATTACTGTATATCAAACTAATGCAGTGTTTTATAAGGATCTAAATACAATTGTTAGAGCAAAATAATTTTACTTGTGTCATTAATAGCCAATCAGTGATCTTTTTAACTCAACACTCACCTCTGCAGCTGGCAGTCACTTTGTGTTGATTATTATTATTATTTTACATAATATATATAATTATCTACATTTTAGTAAGGGGTTAATATAAAAGAACCTGAAGTTCTGTTAAGAGGGGGTCAGAAAAAATGTGTTTTTGCTCAAAGGGAGGTACTTCTAGGGTTTGCCTTTCTTCTAAGTTTGTTTAATAGACCACATTTACAGTAAGCCCCAGTGGCCATGAACAAAAACTTCAAGTCGAGGCCAGTGGCACCAAAATACAGCAAATGTATGAAAACATGGAACTTGACCTCGACTTGAATTTATTGTTTATGGTCACTGGGGTAAATTATAAATTTGAAGTAGTATTTCCCATTAGTTATGTACATGTATGACAATGTAATAAAAGTGCTCAATATTTTACATGAATCTTATTTGAGTTTGGTTTGTGGTTGGGCAAAAACAAATTCAGCTTCAAGCTTCTCCATATTTAATACTAGGAATAAAAACATAGTGACTCCTGAGGACTTGCTTTAACTTAACAGAGATTTAGCACCCCGCATACGTGAAACGGCAGACGGCAGGAACGACCTTGCGACTCAATTTGCTGTTGGTCGATCTAAATGGTGTAGCAGTCCATTTTTTATCTTAAACTTCTTGTTTTCGGTCCTTTAGCAAAGATAAGGAATGGTGTGCAATACTGCTTAGAGTTTCTTCCTCGTTTCCATTCCTGTCGTTTGCTGTGCGCTAAATCTCTGTCAACTATTCTGCACCGTTCAGGGATATGGCAAACAAATCTCATCTCAAAGTACTGGAAGCCAAACCTATCCAGAATGGGCCGGTCAGGAGTCACTCCTTCAACTCCCCAAGTTCAACGTATTCAAGGGTAAAGACGAGTACGCCCGTTGCAAACTATACCCAGCCCCCTCCTGAGATCTACAGCAAAGTTTACACAACAAGCACGCCCCTCCCAGACCACAGCTCTGCGGAGCCTGCTGATGAAATACACACTGGAGGTGGAACTGTCCGCTTTACCAAGACTACAACCAAAGTTACTAGAATGAAGAATGGCGAGGAGGTTTCGGACACAGCGTCAACACGCAATTTTGAACGATCAGGCTCACTCATGGACAAGAAAAAGGTCCGCTTGCCCGGACTGGGGACAAAACTGAAGTCACATGACCATAGTCATAGGAGGTAAATGAAACTCTGTCTTGTGTAAAATGCTGCGAGAATCTGACACTGGCGTGACAGAAATGGAGAGTGACAGTGGTGTGACATAGATGGAGAGGGACAATGGTGTGACATTGATCAAGAGTGACAATAGTGTGAGAGTGAATAGCGATATAATAATAAAAAGGAGGGGAATGAGTTGTGAGAAGGAAGGTGTAACAGAGGGAGAGTAGAGCGGGTGTAAGGCAGAGAGAAGAAGAGGTTTTTCTAAATTTTACTCCTGTTCCTGCTTTCAGTGCATATCATGTTTTCAGAAATCTATATGATAGCAGTCACATTTCGCATTCAGCCCTAAACAGATTGTTATGTTAACTGCTTCAGTTGTGCAAACGGTTAATGAATAATTACTCCTCCCACTCCCTTCTCCTGCTTCTAACTGATTAAACACATTTGCGAATTATCAGTGTATTTGGTTTTATAGCAAAGATCCTGTGGAAGACCAGCTTGACAGCCTGACATCAATGCTGCAGGAAGCACTGAAAACAGAAAGCATGGACAGTATTCCAACTGAGAGCAGTGCAAGCTCGCAGTACAGCACAGGTTCTGTTGAAGGTAATGGACTAACAAGCAATCTACCAGGTTACCAGACAGGCTATATATCTCACATGCGGTCCAGTGACTCGGGCACAGAGTCCATGTCATCCAATGATAATAGACCAGCAAGTCCATTCACATCAGGTACATTCATCCTTAACATAGGCTCAGTATTCAGGCGCTGTTTGGGGATGAGCTCCCGTTCTCCCTTTTTGGGGGAAGAGTGCAGGCTCATCCCCAAACAGCGGTTGCATACCCAGCCTATCCTTAACCTTAAACCCCATTCAGTAACATGGAAAATTTCGTCCATTCTCTTCTTTCCTTGCAGGGGAACATGGTTTTCGCAAGTCTTGTCGAATAAGTCATGACTCTAATTCAACAACTTCTACCTTTTCAGTTGCGTGGTTTAGATTTACGACCAGTGCAGCAAAAACATAAATTGGACACGAGAAACGACCCAAATGCTGGCCTACATGCATGTAGTCTTATCCCTAACCTTAACCCGAAGCCCTTACAGTCAGTGGGCCATAAAGACTTAAGTTATGCTGTAAGCTGTGGCCCGAATGTCAAAGCTAACCCTTTCCTTTAACCCTAAACTTAGACCTAACCCTAGTTTTAACGCTTACACCTTTTTCATCAACTAGTGACTCGTGACTGATTGAACTGTTTTATTCATAACTCAACACTTATCCTTGCAGAGCTTATCCATCATAATAAGGGATATCCCATGTGCTATTTTAAGACTATTTCGCAAAAGTCGGGAATCTCCTGAATCTTTAAAAGGGCACTTTCACGGGTTTGCGCATGCGCGAGCAACAGCAACCAAGAAATACACTTACCTTAAGTCGCTCAGATCAGCAACTCTTTAGAAGTGCTTTGTTGCTATTTTGTCATAAAACCACAATCAAGTTTCTGAGAACTCGAGCATGTACAGAACCGTAAAAGAATCCTTTTGTGGTCGATCGAGGTCAGCATAAATTTTCCGGGTTACTATTAGCTATGAGAATAAGCTGTCATCCGAGCTCGCGCATGTGCAAAACCGTGAAAGTGCCCTTTTAATCAATCAATCAATCAATCAATCAACCAACCAATCAATCAATCATCTTTATTTATACACGGTAAAAAATCATCAGGCATAAAATAGGAAATTAATTTACATTAAAGGTCACATAAATATATAAGTTTACAAGTTATTGGAATAGCTAAATTTAAATTTTTGAAGTACACTAATACTTAGGTATCATTAAAAATAGAAGCATCACTACAATATCTAAAACGAGCCAATAATTAATCAAACAAAAGCCTGTTTTCCAGACGTGAGTAACCCCAATAGTGATAATATGTTTTACTTATCTTGGTTTGAAGTCTTTGGTCGAGCGTTTTTAACGTGAATCCTTCGGGCTCGGGGAAAAGGGCGATCTTTCCTGAAGTTATCGACTTAAAATAAATTATTGTATATTGCATTATTGTATTGTGTTTGATTTTGATTGCCCCCCAAATTTTAAAAGATGAGAATATAATTTAGAGTTTGAAAACTTGAAATTTATCAGGACTGCAAGTGTTTTGAAATGATTGTGTTCAGCTTGTTCAAAGCCTGTCAAGACTTGTACTAACAGTTTCACTAACTCTGGTTCTCGTCCAAAACCATTTTTATTCATGCATATAACATGTGTTACCCTCCTTGGATGCCGTAGAGCATGGAGCCAAATTCAATAGTTTCAGTCTCTGCCTTGGATTTGCATTGCTGAACTCAAAAGACTTAAACAAAAGGTCTTGGGAAAAGCAACAGCTAAATACACCGGAAGACTAGTTTTGAAAAAAACTGTTTCTCTGCGTTGGCGAGTGAGTTGAATATGGGTTGTGATCAACAAAAGTTGATATAGTATGTTTTTCGCCGTACTTCTAACCTTACGGCGAAAAACATACCATATCAACTTTTGTTGATCACAACCAATATTAAAATCCTGTTAGTTAGTGCGTGTGTAACTAAAATTTGAACTTGCGTCATTCTCAAATAGTTTAAAACACGGTGAACACCGGCATGTAAGAACCTAGTGGATTAAGAACCAAAGGTTGAAGGTTGGAAAAAATAAGCTATCATTAGCTACCATTGAATATCAAACAGATGAGAACCCATCACAGGCTAATTTGGAAAGTATAGGTTCTTACACGCGAATTTTAATGTAAAGGGGGCAACAGCAGCTTTAACAGAAAACTATTTTATTTGCCAATTTTAATTAGTTAATATTTTTCTAACAACTACTTTGGTTTAAATTTTTCCTTGTAGCTCCCGGCAAGACTGCGCCCACTCCTCCCCCCAGAGCATCCAGTAGAGGTGCGGCAAAAGACAAGTTTAGTCAAACACTTCAGCGGGAATCACCATCAAGGGTGGTGAAGAGAGATATCTCTTACCAGTTTGGAACATTACCTGCTCACGGATCAACGAGAACTGTTAAAACGACGATAGATGGCAGGGAAGGTTTCCACCGCCCTGTTCAGAGGACAATGTCAGCTGGGTCGACGACAAGTGGAGCTTCAACGCTGTCAGGCAGCTCAAGCCCCGTCACCGTTAGATATGAGGGGGGGACCAATGTTCATGACAAGGACCAGCTCCAGGCAAAGGCGTCTGGGCTTAGGCGGGACCTGGGTACTTTACGGGCTCAGCTGGGACAGCTGCGGCAGTTACAGGCCTACCAAGCAAAGGCATTTGATGATATGATGAGGAATGCCAAGGAGCAAATTGTGCGCACTGTGGCCAGACTGAGTCCAGGTATGTTTACGTTGGCCAATCTTTGTTTACACATTTTCTCATTTGTAAACGTCAATGCAAACCTTGTCGGACAGACCAACAATGATTATAATAACATAAAACACACAGAGGTCAACTATTTGCCCAAGGTTTTATTTCGTCGGACAAAAATGTCACCGTGAATTCTACATCTGAACTCTACCAAAACGAGTATAAATTTTCAGGAGT
>JAOBYF010177883.1:0-10638 GCA_025403605.1 Parazoanthus darwini | reverse complement strand
ACATGTGGTAAAGAAGGTCTCTGAGTTGCTCATTTAGGTTTTAAAGAATCCAATTCTTGAATTTTTCTTGCTACAAAAATTTTAAAAGATACGATAACTGGGGGTGTGGTCAAATAGTTACCGGTATCACCATTACAACATTACACAGTACACAGTTTAATTGTGCAGCAAGGTAAACCTAATTATGACAAAACTGACAACAGTAACTTCCTTCACTTTATACTTGTCATACTGTTGCACTTTTAGCCTGGTGCAAATGAGAGACATTGAGCTAATGACCTCGTAAGACTATTTGCTCTGCTGTTTTCTCCCATGTGCAGTGAAATTTTGATTAATGATGAGAATTTTGCTTTGTGAGTGCACAGGATAAACTAAATACATGTAAGGCATATTTAATAGTTTGTGCCTGAACTTAAAGTTCAATAGTATTTAAACCCCGGTGGACACTCCCTTTGTAAGTTGTTAGTGGAGCTCATCAGAAAACCTAAATAAATACCCTAAAAAAATACCTGGCCCTCAGAATTTGCTATCCAAAAATACACCTCTGACTTATATGCTGCATATAAAATGCAGTGTTTCAGTATTATAAAAGTCAAATGCCACTTACTGTTAGCAGCATCCATCAAATACACTGTTCTCATAACAGCTTGCGAGCATATTGTCATTATTATAACCAGGATTACCCCTAAAAAATACCAGGTATTCTCAAGACTCAGATTTTGCCTGATAAAACCCCTAAAAATACTAGATTGCCAATTTTAGCCCCTAAAAATTACGACGTGCTCCCCCAGTATCCAACTATAGGGAGTAAACCCCCCCCAGCACTTAACCTCTTTTGGTGCACCAGGTTGAACAACTCTCAAGTCTTTTCACATCATTTCCAGCAAGTTTTGAAATCAAAGAAATCATTTACAAATAATCTGCATGCAAACAACTGTCTTTACAAACACTGAAAGAACAAACACAGCACAAACCTTTCTCTGGTCCTGGGTTTTTTTCTATGTCCCCAAACCGAGTAAGATCTAAAACCACTGCCAGAAACAGTATGAAGAAACTCAATCTGCAATGGAAACGAATCCCATTTTTAACTTAATAAAACAATATACTCAGGTTTTGTATTATAAATTATAAATTTGGCTTTCATATTTTTGGTGAATAAATGTTATGTTGTTAGCAGCACTGGCATAGCTGTCAACCCCAGAAATTAAAAAATCTTGTGAACACTCAGGCCCAAAGGCCAGTAGGGAGTGATGTTTTTTTTTCTTTTAGTCGTTCCGATTTAGGGAACACACTTCTCAGTGGTACGCAGATATTTTCAATGATTGCCTCAGAAATCTAGTAGGTTAATTTAGAAAACATCAGAAAACCGGGTATTTCAACTACCAAATGGGTGAGCGGGTGATAAGGCTCGAAATCTTTTGACACCTGCTCAATGTGGGTGAGTTGACAGCTATGCATTGGGCTGGGGTCCATTGGCAATATGCACAAATCATTTGTTTGCAAATGAGTTGAAAGGTCCAAAATTATTACAATTGTCTGTAATATTTTGGTCTTTCCAACAAGCAGCTGATATCTTCTGATAATGGCCAATTGAATATTGAATTATTTTTATTTATTTTCTGATTTCATGCAAAGCACGGGTACACAAAACAAAAAAACACAAGGTCCCTACAAGGTTTCAGTATATCCGACACCATCCCAGATAAGATAGCATTTAAACCCTCCCCATAATTATACCATAATTTAAGAAGTGAGAAAGGAAAAAAAGATAAGAGAAACAATAATTCACAAAAACAGGCAGTATAAACAATTGAACCACAGCACTTTGGGCAAATCAATTTGCAAGTACAGAATGATGTACATAGTCCTGGTTATAAAACTTTATTTAGCCTATAAAGGAAAAGAGCCTTCAGTTTTCTCTTGCTATGTAATATATATATATATATATATATATGTATACACTAATAATTGTTCGACCTTGGTTCGCTACAACACTGAAGAGTGTAGCTACCCCCGCGGTATAGAGCACTCTACCGAATGGTTAATGTTATATATTTCTATATATATGTATATGTATATATGTATCCATGCAACACAAGTTTACATCCAGACCCTAGCCTGTGTTGTATGACTTTCCACACTACCCCTGTTTTACATTGCCACTTCTGGTCATTTCCGCTTTTTCCCTTGTGTTTTTGGTTATTTCTGCAATTTCTTCAATTTCTGCATTTCCTCAATTCCCGCCTTTTACCACGACCCCTGTGTTGGAGGGTGTTATTATCCTGGAGAGAGACCCTCCCCCTCCTCCTATTTTGTTTCTTTCCATCGTGCAGCCAGAAAACAAGATTGTGACAGTGAGACTCTGGGATTTTTCCAAGATAAAAACACCCTCTACTGCCTGCAAGCTGGCTAATCCAGAGCTCTTCAGCACATGTGTGTCATAAAAAGTACTTGTTAAGAGTCTTTCAAAAATTAATTGAGAGTAGGTTATAGATTCTCTTTTTTAAGCTGAGTGCATAGAGTGCTTGGACTCTGTAAAGATCAGACTTAATTCAACTTCTGTCTAATCTGGCTAATCCAGACCTCTTCAGCACATGTGTATCATAAAAAGTACTTGTTAAGAGTCTTTCAAAAATTAAATGAGTAGGTTATAGATTCTCTTTTTTAAGCTGAGTGCATAGAGTGCTTGGACTCTGTAAGACTTAATTCAACTTCTGTCAACTTATTTTTTCAAAAAAACGTCAAGCAATTCTGTCAAAAATACCAAAGCAAGCAAGCACTTTAAAGTAACAATTAAGTCAGACCCAAATTAATTTTGCTTTCTGGCATCTTCAGGGGAAATCTCTTTTTTTCCAATTTGTCTTTCTTTGTTCCAATGGGATATAATTATTTTTTATATTTTTTTTAGCGAGGAGCAGGAAAGGACTGGCTACATAATTATAGAAAGTTAACAAGTTCAAACAATTTCAAGATGTCAAACAACAAAACCTCCAAATAACCACCATGCTAACCTTCAAAAACTTGAATTTCACAAAAGTATATATTAATTATACAGTAACCGAAATTGAACAATGGTTTTAGGTAGAAATGAACAAAAGCAAAATGTCAACAAAAATTTTGAAAATGCCGCTCGAACCAAAGACTACGGTGGTTCCTATGGAAACGTGATACGTAATGAGATTTTATAACTCGATCAATCATATTTTTACCATATTTTACCTCTCTTATTTTCTAATCGCTTCGCGACTCCGCCAATACGGAGTATATTTTCTGCCAACTAGCCGCAATATAATGTGGAATTGACGGCTCAGAATCGCAATTAGTTTATAGTATAGTGGTATACGAACACTCTACAAGAACGTATCAGGTATCTCAAATATCACGTGGCCTATTGGTAAAAAGAGCACAGTTAATCTATCCTATGATGTGTTTTTGCAAAAATTTCCTGCAAGGTTCTCTGAAACAATTTCTATTAAGTTAATATCGCGTCACTACATCTTCGGGATGGCGGTAAGGAGACGGGGTCAGTTTTGAAATGTTGAATTGTTTTACAAACTACTCATCCACCGTCTTACATAACAAACGACCGGCTTTAACGCAACGCAGAATGTAACAAGTGCAACCAAGATTGTTGAGCTTGTGGGAGAAAAGGCCATGAAAAGGGAAGTAGAACAACTGTAAACACAAATAAATATTGCAGGGTTTGTTACACTGCAACAAAAAACCCTGCTCCCAAACTGGAAGAACAAACTGACTTGGAAAAATTTACGCGTCACTGATGAAGTGGGAATCGAATTAGGACTGAACTGTCCAATTGAAAGTGACTGAAGACGTTCAGGGTGTAATGTCAGGCATTTATAGCCTGTTAAATGTTACATGGGCTGACCATGGGGCCGAGGCATTGTTATCATGCTGCTTACATGTAGTAAGTCTTTCGATCAAATCCAACATATCGGAAGATAATTTATATTTGCATGAAGTTTCTACAAAGTACCAACTTGTGAAAACGTTTCGATCTTCATTCAAGGGGGCTTCGTGTCCATATGAGTGACAGATGCTGTGGGACGTATATTTTGTTTGATTGGAAATGGGAAGCCTCTGGCCAGTTCAATCTTGCATTGGAAAGAAAACGAGACAGGTAATTAAAATTAAAATCGTTATAAATATACAATTAACAATAATAATAATAATAATAATAATAATAATAATAACCAGCTGTAACGACTCGTTAGGGAGTTGCTGCCTCGACCTTTTTTGTGATGAATATTGTGGAGCTGTTTGAAAACACAACTGCATTCTGTAATCATATTATGCTTGTCTCCGTACATATGAACAAGTAAGGAATGAATATAGAACAACGAACTCTTTCCTTCCAAGTATGTCATATGCATATCTGAAGTCATTACCGTAATGACCAAACGGACGAATGAAGAATATAATAAGAGCAGGGGAAAAAACGAAAGTAATTTTCAACGTCCGCGCGCGCAAGAGGTCATTTGAGGTCGTGTTCATTGAACAGTTCGTAAACGGTTGAAAATAATAATAATGGTCACCGGTAATGGTCTATATTTACAATTAACAGCAAACGTGTGGCTTTACAAATTTCAATGGGTTTGAAAATTAAAAAGACATTTATTTATAAAACAACGTTTAAAACGTTCTGTCTAAACTTGTGCAAGATGTACTCATGGCTACGAGTACAGAGGCTTCTACTTTGTCTGTTATCCGGGAGAAGGTCCTTGAGGTAGTGATCAGTGTACAGTTACAATACTGTAACTACAGCTATAGGCCTATAGCCACAAGTAATCAGACATTCCAGTTTCAGAAACCCTCAAACAGAAAACTGAATTACAACCAGTAAATAGGTTACAACAACAAAAATTGAACATTGTTTTTTTCTCAAAGACTTTTATTGTAGTGTATTACGTAACATCTATTTGCAAAAATCATCTAAAATAAAGTTCAAAAGTGAACTTTTAAGGATAACAGTTTATCAATAACACATTATGAAAGCCATTACTCTTGGACCATAAAATGTGCATATTGTTAGATTTCAAATTAGCATTACTTCATTGGTAATCTATGGTTTTTACTTCTTGTATTTCGATCAGCTGTAAATAACACCATACATTATGTACGATTTATTTCAATATCTTGAAAACAAATCCATTTAGTATGAAAAAATGTTATCACTTCATGTTCATTTTGCAAAACCTTAATATTTAGCACATGTGTACATGAATGTAAAAAAACAGCACTGTCCTACAATCAAAATTCAACCTCAACAGTTCTAAAACTGTAACACTTAATAACTAATAATTAATACATATAGCTAAATTTAAACCTCTTACTTTACAAGCTCCTAACAGTTAAATTGACTAAATATGTTTATTGCATAATATTATATAATTAAATATTATGCATTGTCATTATAATGTTCATACATACAGTTTGTTACAACAAAGAAAAAGTGTGTATGCCACAAATCAGGAAGCCCTATGCAAAGTATTTGCAAGTATTGCAGCCAGTAGTGTCAAATAGAACATTACAAGGAGCTACATTTGTCAGTGATTAAATTCATATTTCCCTTTTATTTAATTTACGCCCTGTCTTTAGTTTCTTTGCCAGAGTTGCAAATGTTGATAATTGTCTTCACAATAAGCACTTTCCTGGCCATGACTGTGTTAACTTCCCTTGGACCTATGGGGATGCTCGTCAGAAAATTATACACATGTTCTTTTGTTGGTATCTTAATACATTAAATATTGTGTAACTATGGAGGTTAGTGTTTATTACATTGTGAACATTCAGTTTTTTATTATACTTCTCTTTTCCTAAATGGTCCCCAAAACAACAAATGATGAGCACCCCTGACCAGCAACTGTAAGTCCTGAGAACATCCTTAATTAACATCCTATAAAAGTCACCAGCCGCAGTATCGTCCAAGCTCTACGCATTTCTCGCACAGTTCTTGTAAATTACGATGTTCAGGGATTGAAGAACCAGAGCTGTTATTTCTTCGCCTGTATCCATCCGGTCTAAGTCTGCTCTGTTTCATTGGATAACATTTAGACCTCCTACCGACCTCATGGCATCTGTAGCAACACTGGTAAGACCAAAAAGAGGCTAAAGTTATTATGTTGTATTTCATCATATCAAAGATTAATAATAGCACAGAATTGGGAATTTCTTTGCCACCAGGATTACCTACACCGCTTACAGAAACAGCAACCAAGCTACCAACCCTACATGGTACTTCCCCACCCAACTGTACTGATTGCACCAGGATTACCTACACTCCTTACAGTAATAGTATCCAAACCACCAACCCTACCTTGGTACTTCTCCACCAGGATTTCCTACACTCCTTACATTAATAGCAACCAAGCTACCAGCCCAGCCTGGTACTTCTCCACCCAACTGTCCTGACTGCACAAGGATTTTCTACACCCCTTACAGTAATAGTAACCAAGCTACCGACCCTACCTGGTACTTCCCTACCCAACTGTACTGACTGCACCAGGATTTCCCACACTTCTTACAGTAATAGTAACCGAGAAACTCCAAGAATACAAGCAAAAGAGCAAAGCTGCTGGCGGAAAACTCGTTGATGCAACACCGGGAATGGAAGCTAAAATTGAAGTAGAAATGGATCAGCTAAAGAAAAGATATGGCGGTGGTCATCTAGAAGAATTCCCAAGATTTATCTTCCAAGATAGTCCGAAGGCATAGGCGTGGAGCAAGTTGGACAGTCTTTTTAATTTTGTTTTAGGATCAATGGACGAGTCGTGTGCTCTCATGCTCTGTTTGAAGATGGTACTACTAATGTCTCTGTATGAATGGGTGAATTGAAAGAACTTCTTTTTTGTTAGGAACTGGCTTTGATTTTCTAAGTACTGTGTTAAATGGACATACAAATCATGTGTTTTACCTGAACATCAATTTACAGCTTGTGCTGCTGATGACGAGTGGAGCTTTCAGGTGTTGACTTTCTGCTCTTGGACGTAATGGATAGTTAATTGCTGAATTTCTTTTGATATGGAACGTTGATGCACCAAGGAAATCTTGTAAAGTTTCTCAATTGGTTTCAGATCAAAATAAATTAAGAAACCATTCATTCAACTTTCAAGGTATCTTGATTGTCAAGTAAATAGACAGTAAATTAGAATGAAGGACCATGAAGTCCAAGACTGTAGGAACATTTCTTGAACATGTTACCAGGATAGAGGTCACTTTTTTCTGCATTCCCGAGTGATGGTGGTGGCCCGGTCATGGTCGCTGCTTCTAGAGTTGAGACCTTGTTGGAACCATTTGTACTTGTTCCAACCTGTGTTAGAGAACTGGTTCCAGGCACCAATGTATTCCAAAAGCCACCTTAGGGGCCAATTTTGTTTAAGGACCAGAATTTTATTTGGATGGAGTACTGAATGGCAGAATGTGTACCTGGATGTATGTTCAAAAACTGGTTACTGAGTAGGTCACAGTTTGTCTGATATTGGTTAAGAGGGAAATATGTATGTTCTATCAAATTGTTAACAGGTGAATTTGGATGGATGGTTGTAAAGCATTTCACAGCACTGTTTCACTTTCCTGATACACCTATCAGTGTTAACCTAAAATGGTGGTGGGCAGAGGGGGGTGGTCTGGGTATAGTTGGGACATTTGAACTCGGACATCAACTTTTGTTCAAATTCCCCATGGTCCCCTGGGGCAAATGCCTACCATCAAACTGGTAACCTTGTCACTGTAAAAACCTGACTCTCAGAAAGTCTTGGAATGATCAATTATCCCTGCAGTACCAGTAGGCAATTAATTATTGCAGCTGTCAAATCTTTCAAGAAGCTCCCCCTTAAAGCTTAACTTCATGAGAAAGAGAAGGTTTTTGCCAGCTTTTACTTCTAAATTTCAATGCCATACTAACATCAGTCTTTGAATGGATTTCATTAGAAAATCAGTTGGTTAGAAAAGTTTGTATAAAAAAGTTTGAAAGTTACAAAATATTGAGCCAGAACTACTTTCCTTCTTACCGCCACCTAAGCCCTTGTAACGAGTGTATTAAAATCTTGCTGGGGGCACATCCAGGTACACAGCAAGTAGAGATCTCTCACATCCCCAAGAAAAATGAGATCTCTGCTTGCAGGGTAGGGGAAAGGGGCATTTCTCATTTTTGTCTGTGTTTCACAAATTTCCGGGGCAATTTTGTATTACTTGCAATGGTTAGTTACACTTTGGATTTTTGGTATCGACTCCATGTGAAACAGATTTACGAGAACAGTACTAATAGACCAATTTCGATATATCAAAATTCAGCTTGAAACAAAAGACATCAACACAAGGCTCTGGGGAATAATCCATACAAACTCTATATTTTATTCCCCAGAGCATCGTGTTGATGTCTTTTGTTTCAGGCTGAATTTGATATATCAAAATTGGTCTATTGTACTGGTCAAGTGGGACTTTTATGTTGTGAAACTTGCTTCACTTTTAAAGACATTTATTTTGTATTCTTATCAACTTTGTGTGATTTACATGTACAATATTCATGACTGTTGGATATATTATATTATAGATTTGGTACATATAAAGAGGTGTATATTGCTGCCAACAAGGATCAAGAGCCTGGTTACCCCTTTAGCACCTTATAATTGCATATAGATCTGGAGTTAACTAAACATGATTTAGATTTTAAAAACATTCTATTAAAAGCCAGTAGATTCCTTTTGCTTCCAGACCCAGTTGGCCAGTGCCAAAAAACTTACAGTTTCCACCCCTGCATACATGTATCACAATTGAAAAAATGAAAAAACAAAAATACAAAAAACCTCAAATCTTTCTCACTATAATGCATGCAGAAATGCATTGACACATAATAATCTATTGTACAGTATATCTTCAAATATTTTATCATAAATTAATAATAATAAGAGGATACAGACCAATCAGATTAAGGAATTAACAAAGGAACATGATAAATTAATAATAAATACTTAAATTTACATACTGGTATAATTACTTTAAATTCAAGATGCATGATTGTATAGCTGTGTATAGCTAATAGTTTAAAATCACTAACAAAAAGCAGAAACTCTACTGACATTGTTTTTAAAAAAATTGCCCTCACACCTGCTGGCTTTTCCATAAACATTCAAGTGAAGTGAAATAAGATGATCAAAGCAACTTTTTCCAAAGCTTAAGTATTCTGTGCCTTCTTCTAGCTAATAATTAAAACATTTACACCAGAAGATAATTTGTACTTATACAAGAATCAACTGAAATGCTCACCAGTTTCATCCATTTCCCTAATACGAGTTTCAGGTGCCCAACAGTTGTCTTGGATGACACGAAACAACTTCCCATTTTTCATCATTTTGGCCTCGCCCTGAACAAAGGAAATGATAGAACTGCAGTTCTTGTACAGTTTGCTTCATAAACTTTTAAAAATAAATCCTTTGTATGTTTTAGTCGTTATGGAGTATGTACATACATGTGTCCCGAAAACAGTACTGCAGGTAGTGGGGAAAAATTTACTAATTAAATAATTGGTTTGTTCTACCTGCAGCTACATTTTTGAAGAAGTATATGTTCACTTTTCTTCAGGTGCACAGGTGTGCCTGGTGTTCAATCCTAAGGCACACAAACTAGATTTCAGGTGCACAACTAAAACTTTAGGGGCTGGCACAGCTAAAAACATTAGCCACCCTCAATGTTTTTTGATGATAAAAGCAAGAAATTGTAAGAATGTCCATAACTTGCAGAGATTTAAACTATGATGTGGTTGAAATTTTTGCAGTGAGTGGTGCAAAACTCGGGAGACAGTGTTAAGTTTAATTTATGACCAGATAAGTATTGTCCAAGCAATGACTTGTATATTTTCGAGTACAAGCATATTAATTTTCAAAAAAATGGTATTAAGACAAGTTTTAAAGCCTATGATTAATAGCACACCTCAGACTTGAAAAAAGTGTAAGCATGTGTGATCACATGCCTTTTGGTGAGAGGCTTGATTACTTGTTCCCAATATAGATCAGGCGTACAGGCAAGAGGGGTGCATGAGCACCTGCCTACCTGTCTGCAAAGTTACGCTCACAACCGACTAATAATAAAATGACAAAAAGAATATACTTCTTAAGGACTGCTGACACAAGGTCTGTTAAAATTTGAGGTGCATCTCTCCACAAAAACTGCTGGCTATGCGCCTACAGATATTTATATGGCCTTCCTCATCTACCCTACATGTATAGTTTGTTTCTTACCTTACAGTGATGATGAAGCTGTATCCACTCACCATAACCATAGCGCTGTTAGAGACAAATTAAAACTGTCAAAATTCTGTGAAAGCTTTGAAAATTCAGAAGCTAAACCAAGAATTAAGTGGCATTTAAAAATTTCATACAAACATTTACTTTTTGTCAAAGGTTGATCTCAACCCCAGATCTCATTTTGGCCGTTCAAAGAGAAAAAATAAGTCAGTCAGTCAAAACAGTATCAGATAGATTAATCTTACTGAGAGTAAGCATGCAGGAGGGCAACTGACTAATGAATAGCTACAAGAAAATATATAGATAAGTAAGTTACAAGTACCGTAGTTGACCAAGTAAGCGCCCATGCCTGAGTAAGCACCCACTCCTCTTTTCAGAC
>JAOBYF010177772.1:0-10638 GCA_025403605.1 Parazoanthus darwini | reverse complement strand
ATTCTGACCTGCTCTTTTCATTTCTGGCATTTACAGAGTGCTAGCGTCATGTTTTCAAAAGCGTGATAAAGGTCTATGGCATCTCTCATTCTCCGAATAGAGGGCGACTCCTTGAAGTTCCGGTACTTCTATATATCTTATTCCGTTTTCTTAAAGGTTTGAGTCATCGCGAGTCAATTGTTACTTAGGTTACCCAAGATGTCGCGCGGAATGCGTTCGCTCTTTAGACCGATCTTCAATATGATTATTACTTACCGTAATTCCGGTATTAAAGTCTTGACTTGTTCGATATGAACTCCAATGTTCCTTTGCATCATACTTTCCACGGACTTTGCACGAAATCTACGAAGTTAGTAACAACTTTAGAGCTGTTTTCCCATTTTTATTCCTACTTTCCTGATTATAGGTGTACTGGACGTAGTGGCTAATCCCTAGTGACGCCATTTGTATAATTCTTCTTTCCTAATTATAGGTGTACTGGACGTAGTGACCAATCCCCAGTGACGTCATTTTTGCTCCTACTTTCCTAATTATAGGTGTACTGGACGTAGTGACCAGTCCCAGTGACGTCATTTTTATTCCCACTTTTCTAATTACAGGTGTACTGGACGTAGTGACCAATCCCCAGTGACGTCATTTTTCCCTACTTTCCTAGTTATAAGTGTACCGGTCAGGTCCTAGTGACGTCACTTGGAAATCTTGTTATTACATAACAACCTTCGGAAAGTTTCTGAAAGCAGAGTTTTGCTAATTTTGTGTGCTTTTACTCGTTTTTGGAAAAAAGTTGACCCACACCCACACCACACAAGTGCCAGTTCCAGTCTTCTTTCGCTAGACGTACCCAAAAGTAATCTATCAGAAGTGTACGTCCATCGTTAATTATCTGAAAATCTGTAATTTTGATTATTCCTCTCACTATTTTATAGTAAACATAACGTGCAACGGTATGCATCGATGCATTTCTGTATTCGCGATATTATTAGGGCGTTGCGAAGAAGCCGCAAAACAAAAGGCTTAATTGAAGAAGACAATTCACTGCACGTGAACATGCACCAAACTGACCAGCTGGCCGCCGTCGAGTCCGAAGTTACGACGTGAAAACCACTGATTTGGGGTTTGTGGAGAACGTAAGCACGAATACCCAAATTGTTACGTTATCCGTTCGGTTTCATTACCAGGGTTTGCAGTTCGGTCGGTTCGCACTCTTTCGTGAAAAATACAATACGGCAGAATGGGTAGCAACCGAAAGTAAAAAGAAAAACAGAAAGCTGGTTTTCAGTAGACGTTGTCTGAGCCGTAGCTGTATTAGCTTCTTAAAGTCCCTAATTTCATTAAGCGAGCATTGTTCAACTTGGCTTTGCCTCAATAAATCTGTTTTAATAACAAAACGAAAATAGAAATAGAAGGTAAATAGAAATCCAACTTACATCGTCTCCAGCCTTGAAGCCTTTGGTCCCGCATTTTAGATCATTTTTTCTTGCGCTGTTGCCAAGGTTAACAACTGGTAGAGGTTCGTTGTTCTTGACCCATTGAACCTGGTACTTAGCAGGAGGTGACCCGGGAACGATTGGATTATCACGGACTTCCCAGTTGCATCGAGCGCCCATCGGACCTACGGCCCGCTTACGACGCTTTCCCTTGCCTCCGTTGAAGCCTGAGATAACTGGCGTGGTGATAATTGGAACGGCTAAAGCAGAGAAAAAATTAAATAAAGTTTTTCTGTTGAACATTCATCTTTTGCACGCGTTTCATTGTTTTGGCAGCTTAATCTTGCAAGTCTTTTAGACACTATTATTGGTGTGCATGCTTATAAAGAACCTTCTAAAACATTGTTGCCAACTTGCGGTTGTATCACTTTCAGTAAGGATTTTGAACATAGAAAACAAATAAGGGGTGAGCACTTCATACCCCCTTTTTAAATTACAATCGCCTTACAAAACCAAACTGGACAGGCTAATTTAGTAAGGTTATAGGAGTCTTAGTCCTTGTAGTAAATGGAACTTAGGTTAAGAGCGTTGGATTTTTGGGTGCTTGCTTGCAACACCTTGAAGTCACACGAAGCGCTATCAATTAACTTTGATTTGGAGGAGAAATAGTTAGTAAATGCGGAAAACAATGAAAGAGTAACAACACTTATATTTTCATCTGTCATCTGTATTTGTTATCTCAATCGTATAACAGCAGATGATACTTTTGTTTTCCTATAAAAGCACCAAGGGATACACCATTCCTTATTGTAAAGGAAAATTGTTCCAAACCTTTGCTTCTGATGCATTCCTGAAATTGAGCAAACCATAGTTCAATAATTTTTAGTTTTGATAAAGAAAGTTTGACTGCACAATCCAAAATTTTAAGAAAGGCTTTCTTCAAAACAGAGATTCTCTCTTCCCAAAGTAAGAGCTAATTATGGAGTTATCAAGATTCGCTTTTCTGGAGTCGTAGTATGGAATTCACTCGAACCTAACGCTAGGTTGCTATGCGTGGGCGCTTTAAAAGCCAGATTGAAATTCAATTTAATTTCAAAATACTAATTTAGTTTGACAAAACTCTAAGACTGAGTGCTAAGTGCTGATGTTGTTTATGTACGTTATTGTTATATGTTCTTGTGATATTCTTTCCTCAGCTTGTTCTTCTTTTTATCGTACTATGGTATCTTAGTTCAGTTTCTTCTGTCACTGGCTACCTGGCTCGTTTAACCCCCATGGATGTTTCAGATAGTCAGCACCAAAAATATATTATAATCTTTCTTTTTAATTTACAATTTTATAATTGTGAATAAAATACTTGTTGTTGTTATTGTTGCCTTTACTTTTGGAATGTGTATCGTTAAAATGATAACGTTTTTTATTTTTCAGTATTTCCGAAATTACGTCTTCTTCTTTTCAAAACGGTATCAATTGTTACAAAAGGTATCAAACGTTAATAAAAGGAAGAACTGTGTCTTTCTAAGTTGTAAAATGTTGTTTTTTACCTCCTTCACATCCCCAAAACTCCGCTCGCATTGATATATGGCCATACCAGGTTTTGGGGTGTATTCTGACAAACTGTGCGACAATCTCGGGATTAACGCTGTTGATCACAACCGTGTCTCTGTCCCAGTTGCCATCAAACACCTGCCAAAGAAGAGAAACTTCTTAGATTAGAAGTGTTGTTTCAGGATATGACAAGGGCGGCTAGACACTATTAACTTTCATAATAACAAAGTGGAGATTCTTTAGTTAGGAAATAGAATGATGAAAAAAGTGTTATTCGTTTTATCCTCCAACTTATAAAATTAGAAAGTCCAAGCTTTCAGGCTCCATCCAGAGTCCTTGGACTTTCTAATTTTTAAAATGGATGGATGGATAGAAAGATAGAAATCAGACTGAAGGTACTCACTTTAACTTTTCCTTTGACAGTGTGGTCAGTAAATTTGCCCTTGCCATCAATGCTGTAACTAAGTGTATAGGTCTTCACCCACTGGTTGGTGTCCTGTCGTCCTTGAGTTGCAACACGTGAGATCAACATCATACGTTCAAAATCCACCTGTTGAAGAATTTTTCATGTTCAGTTTTAACTTAATAATGTGTCAATAATCGAAATACGATTGATACCCACAACTCTGAAATGGAACTTAACTGCGGTTTTCGGCTAGCAACGAAAAAAAACAGAGTGAATCTCAACATCATTTTATCCCTCTTCCCTACCTGAAGCCATTGGTTGACATCGTTTCTTGCTGCCGACCATCCCCCCGTACGTCCGCTGCCAGCTTTGAAGTTCAGTCTGGCGTTGTATGGTCCATAACCGTTAGAGTACGTAGAGGACGCTGTCATCAACGAGTTTGGTACCCAGCCCTTTTCCAGTCCCATCACGTCCACGCATGAAGGAGGAGGGGGAGCAGTGAAGCCTGGCACAGAATAACGGATATTTTGTTTACTTTTAAATGTTTTGCCTTTTGTAGAAACGATGTTTATTGGGGTGGTGGGGATGGTATTTGAATAGCATAATCTTTTTTGAAACACTTTATTCGTTCCTCCTTACATTTGGCACGAGTAGCTATTCGTAACTAATATATACTTATAAATCGGATAGTGTGGTTACTTTAGTCAGTTTAATCACGTCACTCAGAAAGTCACGTCTTAAATTGTTTGCGATATTTTAAAAATGAACAAAAACAACTCTTCCATGCATTGTGTTTACCTTAAATATACCATGTTACCTAATTTCTGTTTCTTTAATACTAAGTACAAACGATCTAATCATTCCGCAGCTTAAGAACTTTATGCCAACAACATCATCATGCATAAAGTCAATATGATCAAAATAACTGATGGTACAGAAATAGTTTTACCTGATTTGCATCCGTAAAACTCGACGCGCAAAGCAGGATGGCCATTCCATGATTTGGGGACTACTCTGATGAATCGCGCGATAATGGCAGGTTTGATGATATTGGCCACCAGTTTATTGTGGTAGAGGTTTCCAGCAAACACCTTTGAAAATAAATGTTAAATTATCTAAATAGATCTTAACCTCAAATTTTCTTGTGCAAGAGAGTGGATTCTAATCGACGAAGAAATTGTAAAGAAAGTAAATCAACCTTTTTAATCTTCCTTCGTTTCTTCATTCCTTCCCAATTTGTCTTCCGTGTTGCCTTTCTTCCTTCCTTCCTTCTTAATTCATTTTTTTCTTTCTTTCTTTCTTTCTTTCTTTCTTTCTTTCTTTCTTTCTTTCTTTCTTTCTATATTTATCTATATTTAAGTCAACTTCAAGTTAGTGTCTTAGTCTATTACCTTTTTCTCCTCGTATGGATCAAAAACCAACCCGTCTTGACTGTAAGTCAAGAAGTAGGATTTTATCCACCAGTGACCATCTGATCTTCCCAGGGTCGCAATGCCCGTTATTTTTGCCGCCTTCCCGAAGTCAACCTAAACAAGAAAACCATGCAAAAACGTTACAACAAAAACTACTACTTGAAGCGCTTTTTAAGTTGATTCTAATCTCCTTTAGATAATTTGCCTTAACTCACAACTAATGGATGTGCCTCCTCCTCGATTTTCTGTGTGCGGCCCTCTTGGTTGCTATATTTTATAGAATTGCAGGGGTAGGCAACAAGAATTGACTTTTCTCCAAATTTCACCTCCCGAACTCCATAGAAGATATATTTTCCCGTACAAAAACAACTCAACTTTCGAAAAATCCACGTGTTTGATACTTTGAAAAATAAATTGTGCTTGAAAGTAAAACTTTTTTTTCAGTCATGGCCTTGTTCACATTTATTCCTTCTGAAATAGTTCTGGCACTTGCGATAAAATAACCGTCACTAATTTCTGATACAATTTTTCACTAGAGAAAAGTTTTGGTTATAAATTTATAAAGAAATCTGTTAATTTTTGCCACTATTTGAAATGTGTAAAATGCAAAAATAAATTTGGTTAAATTGTAATTTATTAAATTTTAACTGTTTTCGTGGTTAACTGAACCCATTTTGCGATTTCTCCCTCTGCTTGGTGATATTTGCTATGATAATAACAAAAATATAAAACAGGGGGGATTCCCATTTGTTAAGAATGAACATTTGCCACTTAACGCTTAAACGTTTATAGGGGAGGGGGATTCTTTGGACCACCACCTAGGTTTTTCCGACCTAAATTCTGAAGATTTGCAGCAATTAAAATGAAACTTACCGTACCTTTAGTCTAACTAATAACACATCTTCTGACTTTATCGGATGACGTCATCACTTATAAATTATGCGAAGTTAATTATGCCAATTGAAGTTTGAATCAAGAAATATAATTTTTTTTTCACAAAATGTCTTCTTTTTTCAGTTATTTCATTTTCTTTTTGAACATTTTGCTATTTGAGCCTATAAAAACATGTTTTCTATTAAAACCAAGGAAATTTACTGAAAATTTGCCAAAAATAAAACTTTCGAAAAATCCAAAATGATGGCCAAGATGGCGGTCTTGTTTTCCATTGACTGTTGCCAAAGCAACAATTCGTACTTAAAACTTGATTGTTGTCATGGAAAGTAATTAGCAAGGTTAAAGCTGCTTACATGCCAAATGGCCAGCTTTTATCTGTAACTATTCGAGAATCTTGGGGGGTGAGGGGAGGTCAAATGGCCCCCCTTCCATTCAACGTTTGTGCTTCTCAAAAGGCCCAAACGTTAAAGGGTTAAAACGCAAGAGCCATTGCACATCATGTCTGCACTTTGCATGCCATATATTTTAGCAAAATTACAGAAAACCCACTCTTGAAAACACGTCTTAAATAGTTTTAACTCGTGAAAGGAAAATCTCTTATAACAGTACTTGAAACCATTGATGTGCGTCTGCAGATTTCGGTGACCAAGCTTTGCCGTTGCCATTGAGTCTTCCCATGGCGGCTGTAAAAGCAGTGTTGTACTCTGAGGAGGCCTTAATTGCGGCGTCTTTGATCAATTTCTTCTCCATTCCCAAGGCTGATCGACAAGAGGCTAGATTGGGCGGCATGAAACCTAGAAAGGAAAAAAAATTCATTGATTATGACATAGCTCGCCAAAATTTTTCCATGTCTGGCAAACAAACATGAAGGCGGTTCGAAACACTCCGAGCCAGCCAGCACCGAAAGTAAAGTAAAGTAAACACATTTTATTTATTGAGGGTAACACACTTAAATCCATAAGGTGTAATCTCCCGTGTGGCCCTCACCACAAGAACGGGATTACCCTACTCTTTTCGATAAGTGTGTGGGTTCTTTTAAGTCTCCTGGGATAGCATTCCACAGACCAGACCAGCGGTTTAACGTCCCTGTCCACGGGTGGTGTGGAGAAAGGTCACCCAAAGTTCAACCCTCGAACAGACCATTCCAAGAAAAAAAAACACACCAGTCGTGATTCTGGAGTTCGGACGCCATTTTGGAAAAGCAACCGCATGCGCAAGGAGTTGTGGGATGGTGCTATGTGCCAGAATCAGTCCGGCGTGCCTTGCGAACCTACCAAAACATGAAAAGAAACTAACACCCACGTAAAAACACAATAACGAGATCCATTCGCAGACCAAGCTAAGTCCCACAACTAAACCTAGGTCCAGTCTCAGATTATTTTCAAACCCATATCCAGTATCCAGAGACTTCAAACCCAATCCAATAAGACATCGATCTAAACCAGGGTCCAGGAACAAAACAGATAGTCACCTGTTGTACATCCGTAGAACTCGGCTCGGAGGGCCATATGACCCTGCCATTCCAAAGGATTAATTCGAATGTACTTGGCAATGATTGGCGGATCCAGCACACGGCTAGCAACTATAACATAATCGTTGTTTCCAGTGATTTTCTAGAGGGGGAAGAACAACAAAATGTTAATAAAAAGATTAAATTAAAACGATAACAGTGTTATTCGCTCTTGCAAAGACACACCTCATATTTATACCTCAGTTGAGATTTTGATACCGATAAAGATTTCTCGATTGTTTTCAATTATTTTCACTGGCTTGTCAATGCTTGTCAATTTGAAGAGTTTCAATCACCTCTTTACCCAAAGCATGTGTATAGCTAGCTTCTTTGGTTAGTGTGAGGCTTTTGGAGCTAGAGGTCGGCCCTTCGATCCTCAGTGACTTCAACGTCTGTTTTGACTTGCATCCGGACACCACCCCATTCGAATATTTCATTAGAATTAACAATTTATCTCACTGGAAGCTGCAACGGTGATTAATCCTTAACTCACCCCACCTCGCCTTACCTCGCTTTGTACGTTTCGCAAGGGATATTTTTTATTGAGTTTCCTAAACTCGTTTTAACTTGTATTCCAATCTGGTTTAGAACTTTTCTTAACTTGCCTTAGTTCGCTGCAAGATAAGCCGAGTTTCTGCACCACAGTAAGCCTATGTTGGAAAAACGGGGGTGGAGGGTTTTAAGGCTAGATCCTTCCAACAGCCCACCAACCCCCAACCCCCACAACACAACGAAACAAAACCCTCTCCGCGAAAAGGGGAATTGCCCTCTGTGTGTAACTTACCTCCGTTTCACCATTGATCTGGTAGTCTTCAAAGAAGATGCCATCTTGGCTGAAACTTAGGGTGTATTTCTTGACGTACCAGTTCGCGTCTTGTCTTCCCTGAGTTGACACGCGGGTGACTTTTGTAGCTTTCTCGAAGTTAACTTGAAGCCACTGATTGGTTTAACAAACGTAATGATTTATATGTTTAATCATCAACTATAAAACATTGTTTGACACTCTATTGTCACTCACTGCAACTTTTTCAACGTAAGTTGAACTAAAATCTCTATGCAAGTAGAGATATTAAACTAAACACTAAAATTGCAATATTTTTTGTTGTACATCCTTTTTAAAGCGGTAAAAAAATGGACGACCACGTTTTTAAGGGGCTTATTGGCTCTCTTACCGTTTATTATTTTTCGAAGTTCTCAAAGTTATTAAAAGCTTATGATTTGAAGAACAGGAAGACACTCGATAGGAGACCGATAAATATTATATTTCTGCTCCACTAAACAACAGACAATAAAGACCTTTTTGGTATATTTTGGCGAAGCAGGCTTGACTCGTTGATTATAGCACACATTCTTAATAAACCTGATTGATTCATTGGCCCATTAAAGCATAAGGCATTACTTATATCATGTTCGTACCTGGAACTGATCATTGGTAGAGGGAGCCCATGCACCATATCCGCTTGTCTGGTACGAGTGAAGATGAAGTCTGCCATTAGCAGCCCTGAAGTGGGCATTGTACTGAGACGATGAAGTTAATTGGTTATCTTTAATCGCCTTGCTTTGCATTCCTAAAGCCTTCCCACACTTCGGTATTCGTGGTACAGTGAATCCTTTCAAAGAAGCGATTAACAAATCAGCGACGTTTTCTTGTAGTTTTCTTTATGATTGCTGTCCCTATTACTGTTTTACTAACCGAAGGACCAACGCTGAAAATCACAGCCTCCCACAAAACGTTTTGGTGAAAACATATATAGCATAACAATACTTTTTGATCATATTCCATGTGGCTCTACCTCTGTGTAAAAACCCACGACTGAAGTCACCCAGTATAACATTAGTCAGAGCGAGTTCCCAATTGTGAGAGAGATAAATCGCCCCAACAGTATTGATATGTTGCACTCCTCTACTCATAGATTTGAAAATCTGCTTTAGTTATGGGAGCTAAATTTAAGGTTTCAGGTCATTATACCTGACGTTAGCAAGACGTCGAGCACGTCAACGACCCCAACTTACTTCCCATAAGAGACCTAAATTTTGTACAATATGAATGTAAGTAGGCACCGTATGGCCAATACTCGGCGATAAAACGAGACATCATTGCTCACACTGTGACATCATTTGTGCACCTCTCAGGGAACCCTATGACGTCATTTAGAGGTTCTTACACCGAGGTAAACCCTTCCATGGCAGTTACTTCAACTTATTCGCCAGTCCAGACAAAATATCATTTAAAAAACTGGTATTTAAGTATTACTTTACACAACCCTTGAGGTCTAACTGTATTATCTGTTGCAGTGCGCTTCATACTACTAGGGACACCTATGGAAAGTTTGTGTGAAGCACATAAAAAAGTTTTTACACAGATATCACCTAAATGTGTGTGAAAATGTTTTTTTTTGAAAAGATGGTCACGTTACACAACAAAACGTGAGAAGTTCGTGTGAACTCTTGAACTTTTGACAACTGCTGTTCTGAGTGAAAGTGAAATACAGTGTGTGAAGAAATATATGTTTGATTAGTAGTTAACAATGCTAATGGTGTGCTGCCATTTCACTAACTATAAAGTTAGAAAAGGAACAAGGAAGATATTTTCATCATTATACTATGAAAAACAGGTCATTCAACTCAGAACATTTTGCTTAAATTTTTAGCAAAGTTCAAAGGTTGACTTTTCGGTGTTGTTTCAGTCAAAATAAATAAAATATAAGGACTTTAACTAATGTTAGGTGACTTACCGTGAAAAATGTTAAAACCAAAAAGGAAACAAAATGACCGACAAATAAAGGACAAATCCTTTTTGCTCAATAGTACTCCAAATTACTCAAAAATCCATGCGCGCGTGCACACAACAAGAACTCGTAATCAGTCCCGACCGAGCGAGTCCCCGGACAAAGATTCGAAGAACCGAAGGACAAATTTCTCAAAGCAAATAGCATAGGGAACAAAATGTGTACGATAGATTTTGAAAAGGTCTCATTTCACTCATTTTTAATGTCTGAACGTTTTCAAAATACGTAAAAGGCTTGAACTCTTAGCAACTGCTGATTGTATGAAAACTGTGGAAATTATGTGGAGAAACTTGCGTATGCACAGCCATCAACAATCCCCCCCCTCTCCCCATCCCACCACCTCACCCTCGAAATCGAGCTGGAAGTTAGTACCTAATGAAGCAGTTCCACATTTTTATAACATGGGCCTGCAGGAACTTTACCTCCGCGGGATGTTATTGCCATGTGGCCTATGGCTTCAAACTTTACCAATTAGCTAAGCACTTAGTTACATTGTTTACACATTTAAGTTTGAAATGCTTGTTTTACTAGCCTTGCGGTGCTGTTCTTGCAGAGTTTTTGTCACCAGAATCTTTTCTTTTTAAATCGTGGATACGCGAAGCGTAAACACGAGTTATTGTGGTGGGCCAATGTCACTGGATCACTGGATCAC
>JAOBYF010177771.1:0-18291 GCA_025403605.1 Parazoanthus darwini | reverse complement strand
GCATGACGTAACATTATTACATATTGCCAAAGCATCTTTTACAAATCGCAACAAAACTACATATAAAAGAGAAAAAAGTTCTAACAAGATTAAAAAAAGTATTACATCATATATAGTTCAATTCACAAATCAGTGAAGTAAATTAGATGATACGGAAAGTTCATAATATGTTTATCGTGCGCATTGAAAAAAATGCTTCTTAATATTTCATAATAAGTGAAAGTAATGATTTTCGCTTTGATAGACATTTGGAAATGTAGCTTGAAATATGATGCAGCAGCAGTAATAGTAGTAGTAGTAGTAGTAGTAGTAGTAGTAGTAGAAGTAATATAACAGTAGTAGTATAGTAGTCAACTTTATTTAATGAGGAAAGAAACACATTACAGTGAAACATTAAAAACTCGTGGCCCTCATATCAATAAAAATGATATAGTATACCGAAAATTAAAGCTGGGTACAAAAAAAAAACTATAGATATAAAAACAAAAATGGTAAAAATCCAAAAGGTTTAACTGTCTAAAAAGATTAATGGACTAAAATTCAAGCGGTAGGTATACCAAATGATCACTAAATGCTAACCTTTCCTGACCCTTAGCTGACGAATCCTAGCAGCTCCAAGAAGGTTAGTGGTCAAGCTGTTTTTCATAATGCCCGCATACTTATAGCCCTCCTCAATGTCCGGTGGATACAAGCCCGGTATTACTGTGTAAGCCAACCAATTCCAGTACTGCAGTGATCGGTCTACCTAAAAAATGCAATCGTAGAAATAGACAATATTTACCATTCACATTCCTTAACATTTTTCAATTTTATAGAAATTTCTCAATTTCGAGTAATAATTAGCACCATGCAAACATATCACCGTAGCTAAAGTTCGATAGCAGTGTGCCAGCGATGGATGGCGAAATCGTCATTGTGCTGGGGAACGGACGCCATTGTTCCATTGCCAGACCTTTGACAGCATGTAGCGAGTGTCAGCGCGACGTAACATTTATGACAGTGCCAGCACTTTGACAGAATTGGCAGCAATAATGCAGTGGACATGTGGGACAGTGATGGCAACATTTCTGTTCGCCTCAACACAGCATTGTAAGTTGCCGTCGCTGTTAAAGTTGTTCCCGCTTGCACAATGTCTTGTTAGTGCTATCAAGTTTCCCTTGCTCTCAAAGCCCGTTCCGCCAGCAAAAATCAAAACAAAGATAAAAAGAGAAACAAATAAACTGCGGTCTTTGTATAGTGTTTTTATACGTAACGTCTCAAAGCACTCTACAATTATATGCCCGACGACAACAGTTGCCATTCAGTTACAGTTTTGATGCAGGCCCCAACATCGGGATTACCCACTTCTTTTCGAGAAGTAAGTCTGTTCCTTTTAGTCCCCTGATAGAACGTCGGGAGACTAGACTAACGGCGATAGAAGACCTCACAAAATTCAACCCACAACCAGATCTGGGATTGAACCCGGGACCTCCTGTATGGCAGTCAAAGGTCTTACCAACTGTGCTTACCTCGGAAACACAGCGGTAGGATCAGCGTATAGGATCAGCGGTAAGATCTAGAAGTGTTAAAGTGTTTTAAGGAGAATCAAGACCTGCTCTCTAAGACATCGTCCAAACTAAATCGTTTTCGAAACGCTCCGTTTTCGGCTGATCGAAAAGAGATCGAATGCTCCGCGTCCTCACTACCATTTTCACAGCGTTTTTGACCGTCTACACTAAAAAGCTCGAAAACGCTAAAATTAATGCGCAACACTCAGCACTGGCCTAAAAGAAACGCGAGGACTGGATCAGAGCTCACAGGATTCGACAGCTTTGTCGAATCCACGCGTTTTCGAGAAAAACACCCGCCATTTTAGTGTGGACAAATGGCCAAAACACATCGGGACGTCTCCGTTCTCAAACAAAAAGCATTATTGTGGACAGTGCCTAAGACTAGCCGACTCTCCTGGTTTTTTTCGAAAATGTTTCAGTTTCGGAATTCCTGAAGCGCGCAAAGATCGAGGGCTGTTCAATGTCAATCTGTGCGCCCTTATGTAGATGGCCCCTTCTCTGGACAGGGACGGGGGGAGATTCATTCTGGCACGGATCTGGGACAGGTCGATCCGGTCACAGATCACCTGACCTGACCACACAGCAACCACATCACCGTGAACGAGGCTCTAGCGAGAGCCGAAAGCTCAGTCAAAACTGAAAATTGTGTTGGGGTCTAAAACTAATAATTCCTTCAAGAATATTCGCCTTTCTATACACAATTCACAAAAAACATTTGTAACTGTTATGTTTCTGGTAACAGTTGCACATGCGAGCAACTTCTTGCTAAACAGAAGCTTTCGGCATGTGCATTCTATGCCTCGTCCCTTCTCTAACTAAATTCATGTACTAGTTGTAACTAGCTCATTCTTATCAAAAGGGATAATTAATTCCCTGTACTACTTTGACAGTTTCAACCGCTTGGAGAAATAATACTTTTGTCGTTACTTATGTAATTATTTTGAAGTTTTCTTACAACATCATGAAGAATGTATATAACAGTATTAAAGTTGATAGTGCATCACAATATTTCACCTACCTTTGACAACTTAAAGTGAGATATCTTTCCCTTAATAAAGATATCCGTGACCTCTTTAGAGAAGGAATACGACTGAGTGTCGTGGTTTGCATATGCGACAAACAGCACCACTATAATGATCAACATGTGGTTACAGATCTCTTTAATAATGGATTTCATCTGTCTTTGCTTCAGCCTTAATTGCCTGGCCTTCTGAAGTTTCTCGCAGTCTGGGGGCTTGTTGTAAAATCCAATCATTTTCAAGGCAGCTTCATCGTCGGCGTTTTTTTCCTAAAAAAAGAAGGAAAAAAGCGTAGGAAATATATATTTTAATTTCGTTGACACGGGTGTTTTACTGAGAAAATACATCACCAAGAAAATTCATATGAAACTACATCCGCGGACAGAGCTGAAAAACAGGTAAACATACGTACTAACAAAGGTATGCCAAAGTTTTGAGGGTTCTTAACTTTGCTTGAGTGATCTTAAACATCTGACAGAACACAAACAACCCTGAGCATATAACAGCTGAGGGAAAAAATGGGGAAAATCAGATAGTTTCAAAAAATTGACGGCGAACTTTATGATTATTCCGTATAAGTCCTGCAAGTTGATTCACTTCGCGTTCGGAGCTAAACGATGTTCTGCTTCTGATAGTTAGGGTTTCTTTAAGTAATATAGAAATGAAGTGCTGTACCAATATCCCAAATGATACTTTCTGAACGAGAGCCCTAGAAAGAAAAATGGGCCAACCGGGAGAAAAATTCAAGCGCCTGCGCAGGAATTCTTCAGTAGTGTTAGTCGTGGACTGCTTTGAATAAGGTAAAAATGAGACTTTACGGGTTTCGTGTCAATGAAAATATAGGTAAAGTTCGACTTTATGTGATCTTACATGGGGATGAGCGTTTTCCAACGTTTGAAAACAATTGGGAGGTTTTATAAAAGCATAGCTCTTGTACCAAAGGCCCAGAAAAAGGTCTTCCAAAGTCCGAAATTCCACGCGCTTTAGGCTTTCCTGGGGACAGAATACAGTTATTTTTGGTTTGAGAGTTCATTTTCCAGGCTTTCCTGGAAGGCTTGGAGTATTGGAAAAAAATCAAGGCATTTTTTTCTTAAATTAAAAGGAATTACTTGAAAGTAATTCTACTGTTACTTTCATTTACGTATGCCCTCAACAGACACTTCTAAGCCGAGATGAGCTAGCCTTGTATCCAAGCAATAAGACCTTCATAATCACCTGTAAGAACTGTTCGTCTTCTTTCAGTTCTGCAGACCCATGGTCGTCTTCTTCTTTCTCTGGGTCTTTTACGATCAGAGCTATGAATGCTGCAATGAGAAACACTTTGAAAGGCTGAATCACGATAACAGACTGCCAAAACGAGATCATCATCGAAGACAACCATTGTTCCGACTTCTCCTTCCCAAACTGAAAGCCGTAGAGACAACAGAAGAAGCCACTAACGGAGGAACTGACAAATACCAGACTGTAGGCGATGTAAATACACCAGTAAGGAAACATAAACTTCTTTTTGTTCTTGTTTGAATCGTCATCGTCCTTGAAGAAACCCAGCACTTTTCGCAAATTGAAGCCGGCTTTAGTCTTAACCTCTGTCAGTTCTTCAGTAGAAGTGGACTTTTGTTTTCTTGGAAGGGCAACAGACGTTGCTCTTGAATGTCTGCAAAAGATTGAAAGTACGCATTTCAATAATGAGTTAATGCTATAGTTTGTCAAAGCTCGCAGTTAATTTTGTTGTGCTGTTAAATAGGAAAACACAAATCGATGTACAGTTATATTTGATACAGTTTTGGCTTGTATTCACGGTATATTCGTATACCAGAAAAACTCAAAGGCCGCCCTGATTCAAATAAGTGTCCTGTTTCGAATTAGCGCCCGTTTAGAGTGGTTTTTGTTAACAAGGCGGCACCCCGTACCTGACATGTCAGCAAAAATCTTATCCTTGTTACACGGTTCGTTGTGAAATTTTTCGACTAAGTACAGTTTTATAGTTTCAGTACTAGTACAAATCGTGTTTCTTTTTAAATACGTCAAGAATTTAATAAGCGCCCTTTATTAAATATACCAAACACTGCATGGATATCGAATTTCTGGTAATCTGATTGGCTCGATCTCTGTCCAAGTATGGAAACTGACAGTTTTACCATGGAAAATTTTCCGTCAAAAAGGACGAAAACTCGAGTCGGTAGATCATAAAGCTCGAGATTTTTTATCCAGTGTTTGGTATTTAAAAAAACAATTATTCCACTCATGCTTGTTTGATATGAGCTTATGATAGCCGCCGACTCGGTGCTCCGCACCTGCTCCGTTATAATATCCAAATTGCACTTGTTCTTCTTCTGCTTTGTTTTTACAAATTTATTAATTTTTATTTGTTGACTATAGTTAATTATGTATTTACAGAAATAATCCTGCAAGCAAAAAAGAGTATTATTGTTCCTTAATTGAGTTTTGAAACTAGAAAATTTAACGATAAAATAGATCATTCGCTTCGAAGGAATAACAAACAAGTCCATACAAAATCTTCACGTTGAGGTTCCATATTCTGTACATGAATAGTACAGGAGATAGCAATGTCCGCCGGTTCATCTCAAGTAAAATAATCAATTGTTCAGTGGATTGCAAATGTTAGAATGTGTTAGATTTTTATGAATTTCTTTTTTGTGTTTTCAAACATAACTATAGAAGTTTGCATCAACAAATTTATTTCTTAAAAGATATGAATATGACTAACCTCTCACCATACGAGCTTGTGGCCCGTCCCTGGTCGTATTCCTTTTCATATTTTTTTGATTTCGGTTCCTTCGCTTTCAGTTTTCTAAATATAGTCACAAGCAACAAGTTGACGGGGAATACAATAAGACTGCTTTGTATTCCAATGATAACCTGTGTCATGCTGAGACTAAATGGGCCAATGTGAACACTATTGTTCTTAGACGACCCCCCTGTTTGGTAGAACATTGCGTTTGCAAGCATCGTGGTAAGCATCAGGGAAAGACAACATGAAAGCCTCTGCACCCGGGTAAAGGTACTCCTTGGAGGTCGAGTGAACACGGAAAACCAAATGTGGCCATCCAGGAGATTTTTGCGAGTAGCGTTGGCGAATAGGATGTTAAATTGTGTGAGGTCCTTCTTACTGGCAACTGGAAGTCTCCGTTCAACCTGCAAGTGTCGATAGTTGTCCACTTCATCAACTTGCACACACACACACACACACACACGTCATTTTCATAGGCATTCTGGTATTTTCTCAATGCTAATATGCAAAATTCTTCTAAAAAGGTAAATCTTTGGCACATAATTTTGACAATTTCCAGGCAATTTTTCGATTAGATTGAACACATTGCAGACTTCAAGATGTTCATTATAAGATGCTGATCAACTGATGCTTAGGTAACGGCAGTTAGATATGTTCTATATTCATCTATGTTATTGCTCTGCTAGCAGTTTTCTGTTACACAGTAAAAAGTACTTTAAGTACATATTTCACTATAAAATAAGCCGAAGGCGATGCTTTTAAAGGCTAGCCTAAGAAACAGGGTCATCAGCGACTTGAGGTGAATATTGACTAAGCTGGCATTCCGAAATAGCAAAAGAAAACAAAAACAAACTTTTGACCAGAACAACGGTCGTTTTTCGTCGATTGCATGACAACGAGTGAATTAATATTCCATTACAAAATCCAGTTTATCCACATAAACATGCATAGTTCAAACATCGTGGTTCACTTTGTTTGTTTTTTTAAAGTATGTTCTTATTAGGTAGAGAACACAATTTTTGTAAGGTTTCTTTATATAACCTTTGAAATCACCCGATCATAGCTTCTCTTTTTTGCGCCTTTTTGTGCTTTGCAAGCAATTCCTTTTCTGTTTTTGGCAATTTCAGGCACACGAACACGTACACAGAGAACAAAACAAACTAAACGCATGCATGTCAAGCTGGGCGGCCTGTACACCATTACCTGTCCATCATCTTCCTCAACGGCCAACCATTTGTCACAGACGAACCACCACCGCTGTGAAGACTGCATGTCCCGGATGAGAACACGAAACAGATACCAGGAAGGCGAATCTCCTGCGTTGTTGTGCCAGATGTGAAGCTCTCTTAAATCTCCAAGGGACTGGGGAACAGTAAGTAAAAACTGGTCCACGGCAGCACGCTTAAATTTGGGCCTTTTTGGGTCCTTCACGTTCCTGGGTTCACTTTCTCCAAGGGCTCCGATAAGTTGAATATAAACGTCCGCTGTTGTGCCAGCCCCGCTCTGCCAGCCCGTCTGCACAGTAATCTCGTACGCATAGTCATCTCGCGGATCGTTGTCAGGTAATGGACTAACTCCAATCTATAAAGGTGTATTGTTAAAATATACATTTAACATGAATCCGCCACTCCTGAAACTACAAAGGACTGGGTCCGTCTACCCAAACGTTCCCAGAAGGCAGTGCTCTAACAAATGTTTTAGACAATTCATCATTAACAATCTTCCGAGCACTATTGTTTTTGCACAATTGTTATCTCATGTAAAAACAATGCAAAAAAAGTAAACCCATTGTCCGAACGTCATCACGGTTTGTACCCGCTAATGACTGTGCATTGTTCGTTCTGGTAAAATTACCATTTGTAGGAATGCCTTCTGGGACTGTTTGGGTAGACGGTTCCAGTTCTAATTACACTTCTAGAGTGAGGAGTTGTGTGTTAATTGAAAATTTGAAGTTGATCCTTTTTAAATGCCAGAAATGCAAGTTGATAAGCAGCAAAATTTTTGAGGATTTATCTCAAATACTTCGACATTACTTGGCGAACACTTATCACCAAGTAAACCCAGAAGTTAGCAATGCTAATTGAAGTGTTGCGAGCAGTTTGCGTTAGATTTTAAGATAGCTCGTGTTCTTGTGAGGAGGCGGAATACTTGCGACTTGCCACCATCGAAACTGCTGTTGACGCATGCGTGGTTGAGTCGTCCATTTGCGTGTCTGCATTGCCTGTCTTTCGCGACTAAAAACAGTTTTTATCAAGAACTATTCGAAAACGGTATGAACTCCCCCCTTCCTCCCCCTCCCCCGATCCCTGCACAAGTATACACAAAACCGCTGATTTTTCAACGTAGTTGATACAAAGTGCGTCAACACTTTCCTTGGTACTCTGGCACGGTCCCCTTCAACATTTTGAATGTTAATGAAAGTGTCATGAGTTATGAGTGGCACCTGACAAAACAGGCAACTACTGAATAGCTTCGTCTGCATGTCCTTACCGCAGTTGAAGTGGCGAAAGAAAATTGCATCTTCAGGCAAACAGTGACAACCGAGACAAATGTCCTGAGAGACCATAAGCTTAGAGATATTTAGTGTACTGATAAACCTCCCAGTGGCGCAAATGGTTTTTCCAAAGTAAGTTTTAATGATTTCTGTTTCAGGGTTACTTCTGTGCAAACAATACAGTTCAAGACAGAATCGTCTTACATATAATATTCTAAAAACTCAGTTGCAAGGATTTAAAATAGAACACTTCATTATTTCTAATACATAATAAGTGCGTTATTTCACTGTTGTGACGAGTGGAGCCACTTGGCTACGGAAAGAATTTAGATATTTTTGCGGTTTGATAAACTGTCACATCATCGGTTGTTCAAATTAGACATGTATCGTTAAAAGTCCACAGACCCTATAGGCCACAAGCTCTAACAAATCTATAATGCATAAACGCCTTATGGCATCTGTATTTGAAGTCCCGTACTTACATCGGGTCTCTGCTTACGAGGTATTATATCTTCATATCTAGGAGGGAGTGTCCGTATGCCATTGGGAACTCTGGGTTGCCGACTGTAGGTAGGAGGTATCTGTATGTCATCATTTGGTGACACCAGTGGTTTGGGTTTAACAGGTGGAGGAAGTGTCCGGTAAGGGGATCCAGACGAGGGCTGTGGCATGGGGTAGACGGGTACACCTCTGTTCGGGGAGCCAAAGAAGTCTGCATCATAGGTGTAGGACCGTGGTGGGGGGTTATTACGGGGTTCATTGGTGGGGTGGGTGCCTGAGCGAGGGAGGGTCTTCTCATAACGAGGTGTACTTGTCAGGGGGTACTGCTGACTTGGGTTCACTGTAAATGGGCAGATGAAAACAAAGTTAACAACACTAGTAGAGCACAAGACCGCATAAAGACATAAAGAAACCAAATTACCATTCTCAGGCGTTCTTGGCATGCCAACTGGAGAGTACGTTTTAATGGGAGTTGTGGGTGGAGAGGGGGTCGTTTCGCCAGGCTCTACAAAATCCCCTTGTCCAGAGGGTCCATATGGAAGCATTGGTTCTTTCTCAGGACAGTCCCCCTCGTTGTCACTATTGTGTGCACTGAATGAGGTTCTCTCGGGGTCAAATCTTCGAGGATCTTCATCCACTGGATCAGGATCAGAGTGTCTACACAGGACAAACAAAATCCCAGTTAAACAAGCATTTCTCCGTCTAACAAGCGACCATCCAGCTCTTATTACAAGTCCCTTTGGTGTAAATCATCTCAGGATAAACATCACAGAGCAGTTAAAGGGGTCCAGAGTTATCTTGATTTCCAGATTCTAATGCTAACTGTTGTCAACTGTGCAGATGCAGGGGATGGATGACAATTCTTATTACTACTAGAAATTATTTTAAAGGAGCTGGACTGCACGATCATGCAATTCCTTTATTCCCACAACCATGCAATTAATTTTTCTCAGGACAGTCATCAAGTTCTTTATGAGTGAAGACAAGGAAAAGTTTGATTGTATGTAGATAATGAACCACTCCCCAATACCCTAGCCTGCGCCGCAGACAGTCTAAACCGTTGGTTTTAACCACCCTTTGAAGACAAACAAACCGCCTGCAACGCAGGCTACAATACCCATGAGCTTGCTCATTCGCAAACTTACAAAACAACAGAAAAACGTTATACAGTACCTCATAGGTATAACCATAGCAGGGGTGCTAGTAACATCCAGGTCTGGGTTTAGGGGTTTCATCTCCATGTTTTCTGTTTGGTTGATCCACAGGTCTGGGGGCTTCTCATCTTTGTTCTTATTTTTCTTTTTCAGAGATCCATTGGTGATCACCTGCTTGTACGTTGGTTTTGGGGGTGGCTTCCTGCCAACAGAGAGGAACAACCAAAATTGTTGGGTAGTTTGTTTTGTGAATTATACAAACTTGAGGATGAAATGGTTAAAGAATTGTATTTACTTATTACAAACTGGATTCATAAATGTTCGCTGCTTGACTGATTGATGCATCAGTAGTTCATTTCTCAATTATGATTGTTAAAATCATTCCCACCATGTTTTCATACATTCATATAAAACCTCAATAACCTTATGTTATACTGACTGAGAGCCACACAATAATTATCAATTGATGTGATACATAATAGATTAAAATTTATTTTCTTGTAATACATTTTAACATGCATATCATGATGGAACATACTAGTTTATTCAGTTACTCTAAAATTCGAATCCAATAAAGTTTATATGTATGATTTGTTAAATGCCCATCAAATAATTACGCTTTTCTCAGTTATTTTTTTGCCTGAAACTCACCTCGGGTGCATGTCTTCTCCAGATCTCTTCTTGCATAAAATCACACTGATGATGATGATTGCGATGAGCGTCAGCCCCGCCACGGCAGCAATAACAATCCACAATGTCTTGTCTTGAAAGTCATTTCCAGTCTGTTTTGCAACTGCAGCATCTGATGCTGACGAAAAAACACTTCATTAGTTTAAATTAAAAACATTTGGTATTCACCAAAACAATATTTTGAAGCCTTTGGTGGAACTAATCATAACAATTAAAACAAGCCTAAGGCCCCTTCTATACATAGCCGGGTATTTTCAAAAACGGAAATTTTGTTCTCCGAATACGGCTATCGTCCACACGTAGCCGGCGTTTTCGGGCACCGAAAACGAAGGTTTTCAAATACGCTCTCCAGGGTGAAGATTTTTGAAAACGGAGATTTATCGTATTCGTGTCGACGGTTTTCAAATACGATGACATCATGCTTAAGTTCAAGGCTCCCCTTCCAAACAATTGCTCCCTGATCAAATATGGCGGTCAGACGCATCCCTCTTGTGACTTCGGCATTCGGCTTGATTTCCAATATTTTACAACTTAGCCCTGTTAAATCTTCAACGGGATTACTTCAGAAGACGGCAAGATATTTCACGGATTTTACCAGTGCAAAATTACGGGGGAATGCACTTGAAACGTCTTGGACGAAGCCAAAAGTTCGAAGATTTTGGACGTGCCCTGGGCGCACTAGCGCTTGGTGGGAGAATTTTGTAGCGGGTATAGTAATAGAAGAAGAATGGAGAGAGAATTTCCGATGGGCGCATGCTCAGTACATGCAGTGAGTGAAGTCTCAGCGTTTTTGAATCGTATTCGCGTGTCAAATACGATTCGAATTTAACGCTACGTGTGGATGCAGATTCTTTTAAATACGGAAAAAATACCTCCGTTTTTGAAAACACCCAGCTACGTGTCGACAGGGCCTAAAGGAGACAGAGTGCTACAGCCACAAAATCGCAGTCAGAATGACTCACACTGTCCTTACTATTGTAGCCATGGCTTTAAAATGTTACCTTGTTTTCTGAATAACTTCTGGATTGAACATTGATTGAATCAACGCTACAAGCTAGATCTTTGGTAGATAGTACAGGATAGATTGCTTGCTTATGCATATGCGCATGTGGAGAAAGGACATAACCTTGTTCGCAAGCCCAACTTTCTTTCCCCCGCCCTGAGCGCACCCTTAGAGATTAATAATAATAACCAGGTTTGCCCTGACGGTAATTTATAAATGATTGACTCACCATAAGTCAATAATTTATTACCAAACTTTGAAGACCAAAGTTTTGGCCAATCTACATTGTTGGCCTGCCCAATACCTCCCCAACCCCACCCTTGTGGAGTCTTTCTCTTGATTAAAAACAAACCAAAACTTACCCACACCAGCGGTGCTTACGGCAGTTGTCTTTTCAGCATCAGGAACTATAAATTAAGGTGATATAAATGAAAACAGTATCATAATACATTCAATCTAAGTCAATTTCATGATCATGAGTTCTGCTTTTCTCGTTCATTTACATGTGTCTTTAGTGAACAAGACATTTCACCAATGTAAATGCGGGGACATTCATTGCAATTAACTTAGTAGAACTTATTACTGCTCCTCTTTTGTCGACTCTTTGTTAGGTTTATTTTAATTACCATAGAGGACGCCTTATCATTTTAGCTGACAAAGGCAGCAGTAGCGTCCAAAATGTCCTACATGAAAGGTCCGGGTTAAACGTCGATCTTAAAATGCGTCGAACTAAATTCAGTAAAGCGCATGGCAAGTTCGACGTTTATCCCGATTAAAATCGAATGCCGGTTTAGTTTCGATCGACGCAGAATCGACCGGAGTTGTCCATTAGAACGGCATAAGATCGACTGAATTTCGGTCGACTGAACAAAGTTCGACGTTTGTCTCAAACGGCGAACTTTTTTAATTTCGGTCGACCGAAAGTGTAATTTAGTTCGACGCATGCTAAGATTGACGTTTAACCCGGGCCTAGCATACAAAGTTGTAATATGTGACAACTCCATTAAATTTTAACAACTTTTGTTAACATGTTTCTCTCCCTTCACTGGATATTAGGCCACAGCAGGACAAAATACTTTTAGAATAATTTTACAGCAAGCTAGAAAAGCTGTTTCAAGAGTCATACTCACACATAGGTGTGGTCATTATGTAGAGTTTAGAATATGGTCCCCACCCAACACGCGTTCTTGCTCTCATCTTGATGAAGAACTTTGTGCCAACTGTCAAAGTCAGTGTTTTCATCAGCTCTGAACCATTCACCGGTACTTTACCCCACAACTTCAGCTTGGCACTGCGGTCATGAGAGTACCGGATCTCATACTCTAGAATTTTTCCGTTTGGTTCGTCAGGAGGTTGCCAATGCAAATCCAACTCTGAAGGGTTTGTCTCACTAGGATTTCCATTCAAATCTACAGGAGCACCAGGCCCTTAGAAAACAAAACAAAAATTATGATCATATCACTCTCTCAACTTAGCTAATATTATACTACCTTAAAGTTCAAGTGGGCGAATAGGCAGGTGCTTTTTTTGGTACTTTAAGTACTGCGTTAAAATCTTATTGTATCCAATTTTCATGATTAATATTTCAACTATTTAAAACAATGACAATTCTATGGGGGAGCAAGCAGTGCGTACTGAAGTGTATGTGGATACTGTAGTTTCAAATTTATCTATTTCCAAAGAGTTAAGATTGAGCTTCACAAATGCTAATCCTCCTTATAACTGTCCATCAAAAACCAGAAATTGCAGACAGACATGGAACAATGAAAACATTAGGACATGTCAGAATAACGACTGCAGATGTGTGCTGAGTAGCAGGAGACAGGCGCTGGCCAAATTTTCCAGCTTTTACAGCAATAGTATAAAGGGTGCACCTTTTTTACCAAAAAAATATTTGATTCACCTTTCATAGTGGACAAAGAAAAGCAAGATATGCAAACCTTGTAATGTTAAAACCCTAAACTACTAAACTTTATTTATAACGTCGTTGCGCTGGGAGTGGTTACCCATTCTCCCAAGCCAGTGGCTTATGTTTAATCGCTCGACGGCACAGATCTTGGCGTGATAGTCGATTTTGTGGAGGGAGGAAAACCGGAGAACCCGGAGAAAAACCCTCGGAGTCAGAAGGAGATTGACAAATTTCAGCCCACATGCAAGAACAGGGCTCGATCCCGGGTCCACAGAGGTGGGAGACACGAGAGCCTTACCACTCAGCCATCCTGACTTCCCTAGACTGTCATCTGTTGTATTTTTTCTTGCTTTTTGAAAGTTTGTGAGCTTGGTTGGAGTTTTGAAATGTCACCCTTAAGGTTAGACTTTCTGGTACCACAAGCCTCCACCCCTGTACTTACTTGTCTCCAAAGTCATTTTTGACACTGAAGTGTTGTAGTCATCATTATTACGTCTGACGAAAAACAAGTAATGTGTTGCAGCTCTCAGGTTTGTGACATTGAACACTTTATCTGTCGTATTGCCACTATAGGTTGCCTTCTGATTCAGCATGTACCAAATCTGGTATGTTAACTTGGTTGAAGGTGCAAGGGGATCTTCCCATGTCAACATTATTGCCGACGGAGAGATAGCTTTTCCTTCCAGACTAGTTAGGTATTCTTTGGGTCCTGTCAGAACGATTGTTTGAGGTCAGCTTAATGCATTCTTTGGATAAACTAATTACTCTAATAACAAACCATGAATAAACGATGAAACATAAATTCACCAATTTCTCCTCTAGTTTCAATGACAAAATATACCCCATAACACTAAATCTTGCCAGCTAAATTCTGTGAAACATGAGCAGAGAACCACAACACTACTCTTTTCAGAGCTGGTGGTTGAGAGGCCGCCAATAATAATCAATTGACATGCTCTTGCAAACAATGGTTGAATCTTGAGACAGCAACATAACAAAAAAATGTACTGCATACACTTAAAAGAAGGTATATAATACATTTTATAAAGATAAACAAATCAATAGGTTCTAGATGATAATTCACGAATTTTGAGCTGAAATTTGCACTCATGTGATCTCACGCATGTACATGCTATGTATCTCTTCGGTCAATGCATCATTGCCACTAATATTCAAAACACTCGTACTGCATACTTACGGTCAAAATTCTTGATGTCAACTACTTGTTGTACATCAAGTCCATTTCCGTTCTTGTTCCAAGCTGTTAGTTTAATCACATACTGTTGGTTGGGTCCTATAGAACGGACATAAACTAATGTCAGTGCTAAGATCAAATAAATACAAATGATATAAAATAAAGAAATTGTATAGAGAGAGAGAAACAGAGACAGACAGACAGACAGACAGACAGACAGAGATAGAGAGAGACAGGGACAGAGACAGACAGACAGACAGACAGACAGACAGACAGAGACAGAGAGAGAGAGCTCTCACATATTTATTATATACACACACAGCTGTTTGGAAAAATCTTGCACTGCCAATCATAATATAAATAACATAACATGGCTATTGTTTGAGGACACCAGACCATGCTGCCTTTGCACAATAGCAGCATGGAAGGAGCGTTGAAGGAGCTAGGATTAGACAATGCAAGAAACATTCAGACAGAGAGGCATGTGCGAGAGGGCATCAGGTTGGATAGCAGGAGAGAAGATGAGATGCAAAGGAAAACTTACTGAGCTTCTCATCAGCTTGCTGTCCTATAATGTACTGGAATGTTTCATTGTCCACCATCTTCTTAAATGTCCCTGGGGCCCCAGGTCCCCATGACAACTCGTACTTTACTACACACACATCCACCTTATCAATGGGTGGCTGCCACTTCACATGTATAACACTTCCTCGGGAAATGACCTTCATGTTGTAGGGTTTGCCTGGGGATGTACGAGCTGCAAGTAAAATAATAGAAAATAATCATTATTTAATATTTACTTCAGTACAATTTAATTCACTGCCCATCCTGAAAACCACACACTTTAAAATGAAAATTATGAAAATGAAAAATTGAAAATGAAGACAAGTCTGTTTTCTTGACCCTTGCAGACCCAGCCAGTTGATCAACACTTATCCATATCAATAAGGTGTTTGGTTAACAAACCAGCTAAGGCAAAAAGATTTCTCCAAAGCCTTTTTTAATAGGAAAGTCAGAATATAGCTTTTGCATAACTGAGTAACATATGTCATGTTTGTCGCTGAAAGGGTTAAGAAAGCAAAATTAAAAGTGCTCCAATTGTTTTAAAGGACTTAGAGAAAACAAAAAAAACTACAAACTAATTACCACAACAGATCTAGAGGTAGAAGGCATACAAACTCCTGGTAGAACACTGAGATCATCCAACAAGAGGACATTAAAAACACCTGAAAGCTGGAAACTGGCACTTCAATATTAATTATTTTTACCTTCTGCTGCCAGGAACTCTGTAGATGTCAATGTTTTTAAAGTGGAGAAAAGGTTTTTTTGGCAATAAGACTTTTTTCAAAACAAAATGTTTAGATCTTTTTATTGCCGACTTGCTTAAATTTGTAATTTTTGCCCGAGGCAGATTTTTGTAATGGTAGCCCCTTTTTAACTATTAGATATCATTTACGTTGTAAATTTTAGCTCAGGGTTAGAGATGAAGAGCCACTAATTTTGTGGAAATGCCCTAACAAAGTCCAGTGTTTTTCTTAAGGCCGGTACACCGGTAAATTGTACCGACTCTCCCAGGTAACTGTACTGCCTTTCCCCAGCAGCAACATCTGGCAGTTTTTTTGAAAGTCACCATTGAAGACAACATTTAAATTCAGTACAACTCTAACCTGCAATTAACTAACTAGAACTAAATGTTCTTGGAAACATGTCCCAATACCCTCGCAACTTCAACACTTGATGACCTTAAACCAAGGTGTACCTTTTTTCCCAGTCACTTAGTGTACCCCATTTCCCAAACCTTTATCTCATTTCCCAAAGTCTCTATCATTTATTTATTATATTTATTATTATTATTGTTGTTGCTGTTATTATTATTATTATTGTTATTAACCTTGCGTCCAACTTTAAAACTGAAAACGCATCTCCCTCGGGAGGCATTATATATTACTTAACTAGAATTAACCACGTGCCGTTAGGGCAAGTGCTGTCGGGTCTTTAATTGTATCGATGTAAACGCTTCTCATACACGAATTTTTGGTGGTCACAGGCATCTAGTACTGCGTGATTGAAAAACAAACTTACGAAGCTCATAAGCATACGTTGTAGACGTCGAGATTCGGTACTAAAGCGATCAGCTCCCTGATGAACACTTCCGCAAGCAAATGCTAGGCTACTTGCCATGAGTTTTACGTATCAGTTCCTTCTCCAATGTTGTTGATTTGACTGCGGCTGCAAGGTCGATCGAAGGACGTGCAGAAAAAGATGCCGTACAATATACCCACAAACCTATGAGCAGGTGGCGTCAAATATACCCACAAACCCTTTCTGGTGAGTGGCTCCGGACAAAGATCGACGTACATAGAAGGACAAAAACCGTCAATGATGACAGAAGTATGTTTCGCTGCCTCCCGAAAAAAGGTCGAATAACAACTAAACAAAAAAAACGAGACAGCTATGGAGTCATGGGGGATAGGGGGTACAATTATTCGATGACCTCAGCACATATCCTTTCTCGTAATCAATTATACTACATTCCTTAGAATTTGGATGTCGTCCTGTCGTTGACAGCACGTCTGACTTTTTATCACCAGGTTACCAGAGTAATTTGAAGGTGCTATACACACACAACAAGACTAATGCGCCTAAGAAGAAGACAGCACGACACATTCCACAGGACGCGGACAGGATTTTGGATGCACCCGAACTGATAGACGATTACTGTAAGTAATCTGTTACGACTTTGTTATGAATGTGTTGCTACTTGGTTAATCGTCAGCGTTATGACATTTTACGACTGTGTTGGGACTTGTTAGAACCGTTTTTTGCGCAACAAATCCGATCTGATATGGGACAATATGTCATTTCCGAAAGCGTTTGGCTTGAAACGGCACAAAACGTGCGCCAAAAGATAGTTTCAGGCAAACCGAAGAACTATTCGTACTGGTTTTTATGAAGGCACCAAAGCTACTCCGGTGTATTGTAAATGAGATCTGACTGCCACGTAACGACTGGGAGGGTTTTAATAGGCCTTGTGCAGCTAGAAGTGGTACAAAATACGCTATACTGGAGGGCAAAAGAATGTGCAAAACACGAAAACGAAACACGATTCACTGTGCATTTTCTGTTTTACATTTGCCAGTGGAGTCTGACTGCCGTGTAACGACTGGGAGGGTTTTTAATTGAACTACGCGTGAGTGGCAAACTTTGCTTTCACTTCCGGCAGATCTGAACCTTCTTGACTGGGGTAACAACAACTTGCTGGCGCTGGCTCTTGGGGGCGGGGCCTACGTGTGGAACGCCGATACGGGCAACATTCATCACCTGCTGCAGATGACGGACGACGAGTATGTGTCAAGCGTGAGCTGGATCGGCGCGGGAAACATCCTGGCTGTAGGCAATTGTAACGGACAAGTGATGGTGGGTACACAGTCCATGTTTCGGGCCTTTTCCTCATTGAGGTTGGAAGAGTTCCAGAAGTGACGATTAACCTCTCGAAGTTACAGGGAAAAAATCAGAGTAGAAAAACTTAACATACTCTTCTTCGATTAACTCGTGTTATGACAAGACGTGTCATCGGTTTGAATGTCTTTAATTTCCGCTGATCAAAAATCAACGTTTCCAAAGTAAAAGGCCTAACATCAGTTTGATCTTCATGCACAGCCCTGCAGTAGCAAAGTAACAATTATTGTAGGGGGGGGGGGATTGGTTGAGGTACATTCTGCTATGGCCCTGACTCTCAAGAGCTACTAAGTAAATCCGAAAGCAATAAGGACTGTTCAATACTTTCATAACTTAACCGGATGTCACGTTTCCTTATCGTCCTTACAATGCGACAATACTGCGTTGCATGGTGGCCAAATACTCTACCTTACCCTCTTGTTAAACTCCACAGCTGTGGGATGTGGCGAGTGAGAAGTGCATCCGAGAAATGTCCGGACACACAGCACGTGTTGGTTCATTGTCTTGGAACAGCTACATTTTATCCAGGTAGGCAGGTTTGGAGGAAGGACTGGGGATGGGGGAG
>JAOBYF010177770.1:0-26185 GCA_025403605.1 Parazoanthus darwini | reverse complement strand
AATTCCCTAGTAAATCCGCCCCGGGGGGGGCAACTTTTTTGGGGGGAGAAATCCCTGGGACACCGGAACGACGTCGGTTTCCCATGTTGCCGGTGATGGTGATGGGTGTGGGACGCCGATCTGGTAGAAGTTCAACGGTCGTTTCGTTCAACGGTTCATCCGAGAAGGACTGAGGTCTTGTCGACGTGGAGGAGACGCCTCAGAGGGAAGAAGGCGTCTTGCCCAAGAATATTTGCGCCATCAATTCAATCTGTTGGTCAAAAATCAACTTCAACGTACTGGTGGGCGAAATATTGCGGCCGTGACGCACACCAATACCATCACCACCGTTGAGAAAGACCGACGGGCACCTAGTGTGCTTTGTTCTTTGTCGCACTTTTCCACCCCTACGGCTACGCCTTGAGAGGTGTTCCCCAAAATGAAGACCACCGAGTCCCTGTGGGCGTCAATGCCCATCCTTAGGGCCGCTTCAAGAACTGCACACCCTCAAACGTTTAGAGTCCGGGTTTGCTTTTTGTCATCGTTTAAAGTGGAGTCATCGTCGTTTGTTTTATCGTTTGGTCCAACAGATTAACGTCAATCATTATGACTGCCGGACTGAATGCGGATCCTATATTAAAAAACAGTGTTTTGGTGGCCGGTTTGGCCGCGGCCCGAACGTTGTTGAAAGGGTGGAACATTTTAAGAATCCATAATGAGATGCAATAGGTGTGTTTACGCATGCGCAAATTTTTTAGAAAAGCAGGTGTGTTATCAGTTCTTAAGATTTTTTGTTTATCAATCCTTGCTTAAAGTTAAGGCAGTGTGGTAACAGGATCGAGACACCGGGATGGTGTAGTACTTGCCTTTTTCTTTCATAAATAATGAAGAGTTTGAGTAGGTTTTCAATTTAGTCAAAGCACGTTTTTTCAGGTATTTGTTATAACAACAAACTGTAAACATTAACTTATCATAACTATTTTTACTATATATTTCTTTTCCTTCCATAGTATAACAGCTAAATTTGTACAAGAATTTTGCAGGCAGCTTTAAATAGCAAGTCTGTCGTTGTCAACAAAAACCGATTTGTTGCGGTTTCTGGGGATTTAACTGGTATGTATAATATGTCCGCGTTTCGGTGTTTATTCTTATAGAATACGGAATACTTCGCCACTGCATTGTACGCTTTGAACAAAAGAGAACCAAACTTGGTCTAACGGGATAAAACAAACACCGCACCAAAATTAAAGTATAAGTAAAATCCCAAAATCAAACATAAATGGTAAATTGTTTCAATTTTGCACGTTCATTACTTATTAACGAGTACAGTCGCAACAATCAGATTTTATGGTGGTTAAAAAGCGGGCAGAAAAAGCTACAAATTTACATTTTGTTCAGTGCTACGGGTATTTGCAGCGTTCACACAAGAAAGGCTTTTTAGCTCAGCTTGGAGAAAAAATATTTAGCCAAAATAGTGAGTCACTGCTGCCAGTGATTTGGTTGTTATTGTTGTTGTTGTTTCTTTTCCTTTTCGTTACTTTTGGAGTAACATTTACGTCACCGTATGACCACTGGCTTGAAACAAGATATCACACTTCAGTATGACAGCACTTGTGATGTACGATCAAGCCGAGCAAGAGAGGTAAGGCTCTATGTACTTTACTCCTGGGACTTTCATGAAAGTGTGTCCGTTATAGTGTCAACATGCGTACTTCCAACGGAAAAGTATAGTGTTTTGACAGGTACGGTGTGAACTGACTGCATCACCGTCTTGGACACTATTCCCGTAATGGTACAATATCAACAAGCTCTATTAAGTAACCACAAAATTCCGTACAGTTTAGTGTGAATAGATATCCAAAGCTTTTTGTTCCTGGACAAAATATGGCTGGACAAAACAATGCTGTATCGCTCCGTTGGGTGTTTACACTGTGTTCCGATGGCACTGAAAACAAGACATATACGGTATGCTAGCCTCCCAACTGACCATTCTTCTTCCGCATCTGGTTTTGCAGAATCTAAAGCGATTGAAATGTCTTCCTTAAAACTGCAGTCAGTTCTGAAACCAGATCCTCCAAAGGATTTTCAAGTATATTGGAAGCGATTCCCAAGAAAGACGCTTTCATAAGAAGTTGCTACATTTATCGTTAATTGATCCTTCAATCTTCAAGCCACATTGTTCGAGGCTTTGACAAAAATTAGTATCGAGCCTAGTGACATTATTTCTCAAATAAACTTAAAAGCTTGGATTCACCATATTGCCTGCTAATTTACAATTTTTTCGTTAATAATTCTCTCTTAGGCCTGGGCCGAAATCCAGTCGCTTTTTAGTCGTCAAAATGCAGTCGCCACATTTTAATTGTAATATTTCAGTCGCGAAGTTTAAAATCGCAACCGCTAAGATATTTTTCAAACCCAATCTTAAAATTTCGATTCGCAACCAACAAATACAGTTTTTAAATTTGTGACTCGTAATTTTTAACCAGTAAACTTTGTTTCTGAAACAGCTATTAAGTTCTAATTTCTCGATCACCTAACTTTGTGTTTTCAAACAGTAAAATTTAATTCTAAGTCACAAATCACAATTTTGAAACAATAAATCATGTTTCTTAGTTAGTGTTTAATAGTAATTGAAATATTTCATCAGACAGTTTCTAATTACTTATGGCTTTTGACGAATATTGGATAGCATTGCATATACTGCTTGCATACTTCCATGTAGAATGAGAGTGTTATGTTGAGCTAGCCTTGTGAGTATGGGTTTTGTTCAACAAAGGTTTGGCGAAAAACATACCATATCAACCTTTGTTGATCAAAACCAAAAATAAACTTACTCACCAACGCAGAAAATACAGTTTTTATCAAAACTAGACTTCCAGTGTTGAGCCTTATGAAGCCGATCAATTGCAAGGAGTTAATTCAAAGAAGCTGTTTTCGGAAACCTACTTGCTGCCTATAACGCGTTCGATCTCTGCTGACCAAATGAGTATCTCGATTAAAGTGGTTGCTAGATTTAAAATTTGTGGCATCTGCCTCATTAGCAACAACAAAAACCTGACATATCACGCTTTTTAAACCTCTTTATGTTGAATAATCTCAAATTTCCTCGTCAGGTTGCTTCATTTTGTTGTGATGACTCCAAAAACTGAGAAAAAAGAGATTCAAAGCATCGATGTTAACTCAAATCTCGTCGTCCCCAAGGTAGGTTACCAAGACGTTTCTACAGGCGCGTAACCAGGATTTTTCATGAGGGCAGAAGATGCGTGTAGGCCGTCAAGGTGCAGATTTCAAGGGGGTCCATTTGAGAAAATTTGGATTTTCTTAGACTATATTTTGCGCGCTTTTATAGTCGAGAAAGGGACTTTACTAAAACCGGGAACAATATGTGTTTGGACATGAGGTGTAAAAATTCACATGGGTATTTTAACAAGCATCGCTTGACCGTTTCCCATATTTCCCTGTTCAAGGTTTTTGTAACGTCCTGGAGAAAGAGAATATAAAGTAGTCAAAGGAAGAAGAAGTATATCACCACCCCCCACGGGCCCAAAGAGGTCCGATTTTGCAGGTTTAATAAAAACGATAAAGAAGCTCAATTTTGTGTAGCGGCCGTGAGACCAAAAAAAAAGGCCATAAGTGCATTTGTCCCATAAATTTTGTTTTAAGAGTCCCAGTTTACGAAAGTTATGAAACTTATTGGCTTTTTAATGGACTTTAAATGACATACATTGGGTATGGAAATTGTTGGTACCTAGCTTGTTTTGCAACCCCTTCTAACAAAATTCAGGATATACCAAATGATGACAGAATAAGCCAGTGTCTGTTCAGTCAGACGTTCAGTGATACATTGAATCATTCGTTCATATTGTCATCCATTTAGCCGTTTACTCAATGATTCAACAATTTAAACGAACACGAAATCTAAAGAATATATAAATATCGATAATAAATGTTAAACTAAAAAGTAAACTATAAAATGCAGTATTAACAAATACACTAATGATAGTAATAATAATAATAATATTAACAACAACAATAATAATAACAAGAAACAGTAACAAAGTGTTTCAACAGGAAGCCAACATCATAGTATGTGGTTTTCAGTGAGACCCTGTGATGAACAAAAAATGTAGGCATAAAGACAAATGAATCGGCAAGAATTAAGAAAAAAGAAGTGCGATTAACATTTAATATAGCTACATTACTATATCTAATTACAAGGAGGATTGTGCAAGCTTCCCAGTTTCACTCAGTTTTACACCTTTCAAAATGGCGGTGAATGTGTTTTTGGGTTCTGCTGCAAAACGATCGACAGTAAAAACAGACAGTTTGTGTATCCTTGACAGTTTGATTAGTGGAGTTTTAAGTTCAGTTAATTTTTTGTACTTGAACAGAATAGTTTATGCCACTCACGAGACAATTTTGGTGAAAGAGTTGATTGAAATGGTCAAATGGCCTCATTTATTACAACTCTTATTGATACTGCGATTGATCCAGGTGATACGACAATGCATGTGTTAGGCCTAATTCGCCGCTAAATGTTTGTCATTTATTTTACTTCTTAATTCAGGTTTAAAGTAGGAAACTCGACGCTCTTACGACGCTCTTCAATTGCTGAGTAAGAAGCCTCATACTGAGAGAGAAAGAGAGAGAGAGAGAGATATGTGGTGGAGTAAAGAAAGATGAACTACACAGAAATTGAAAACATCAAAAACCTATAACTAGGTTTATGTACAAAAATATAAAACTTAACTTATATATTAATATGACCCGATCCGGGTCCGTCAGGTCCGAAACTAAATATCTATTACTTCACATGTAATCTATGATTAATGAAAGAACTATTGAATATAAAGTTGAGAATATTGCTAACTATGTCTGCAGTAAAATAAATTGAAATAAAAAGATCATATATACAGCAACATTTCCCGATAATTAAGAAAGCTACAATGATATATTAGTATAATGAAAAAGTCCTCGAGCTTTGAGAGAGGGAAAGAGATGTGGTGAGAAGACAATGGTTAGATTATTTTTACGAAACTATGAAAGCGCAGATGTGTGTTTATTGATAGCTATTATGGAGTTCATTTGAAACATTCTATTTTCATAGGAAGCAACTACCATTAACGATATAGTGGTTTGCCTTATACCATATAAAACGGTCTACATTTTTAAGACAAACCAATTTGTATTTGTCTATTGCAAAAATTGTCCGACGGACTTATACCCAAAACGGTATTTCCGCGTCAATTTTATCAATTTTTCAATTATTTTGTCAATTTTATCTACCGGCCGTCCAGGTCTCGAAATCAGGGTTGTTTATATCACGAATGTGTGTTGTGCCCCAAGAATGAAAGTTTTCCCATTGTTGAGATCACAGCAAAATTCTGGTTCTATACATTAAAAAACACTTTCTCTTTAGGATTTATCACAATTCACGACATGCATAGGACCAAATCACAACAGGGTCGTATTTACAGTTGACGGCAGGTTAGTTGCTACATTAAAATTCACTGCAGGTGGCACAGTAAACGACAATTACTACAATTAATGCAAATAACGGCACACGCACTTGACGTCTCCTCAGATTTTACGTTAAAACGAGTTAAAAGGGGAAATCAACTATTCCTAGAATGGAAGTTTGAACTCGCTTTAGGTAAGCCTTCCTTATATGATGAGCATTCTCCATTCAGTCGCTTGAAGATAAAAGAGCAAATTTCGTTACTAAACCTTCCAATCGGCCACACTAGTTTGAACGGCCAGCTTATATCTGAAATCGTTAATCGCCCAGAATAGCACTTTTCTGGTCTAAAGAAAACATATTCAATTAGCAAAACGTTCGTCTTTGACTAAAGCTGTTATTACAGGACATGTATTTTGTAGACTGAGGTTTAAACTTAAACCTAAACCTTAAATTGCATGTAAATGTTTTCTGAGGATTTCAGTTTTTTTTTTCAATTTTCGAGATGTTTAGACATTATTTTGCCATTTTAAAACACAATAGTTATTCCTTACTCAGCCTCAGTTCCCATGAAAAGAAAACTCAAAGCATCTGTATTGTCAAAATTTGTTGTATAAAACAGGAAAAAGCAGAGTAGCTGTTCTACCAAGAGCTAATAAAATTAAACAATAACAACAATACTTTTAAGTATATTTAAAAATTTATAAAAGTACAGCATATCCAAGTGTAACTGACTACAGTACAGAATTCACTTTGTTGATCTAAAAATATTAACAGAACACTGACTGATAGAACTGTTCTATTCACTAATGATAAGGTGTTTTTCTTGTCAAAACCAATTATTGTTTTCAACTGGCAACTGATGCACTGTCTATTGATGAGAACGTCTGTTTTCTATGTTAGAATTAACTTGTGACACTGCTAATTCTATTCAAACTTGGATAATTTTAATCAGAACGTGACCGTACATATTAAAGGATTGTTCCCAACACATATATAACTGACCGTCTGCAAGTACGTATCCGAATGAATGGCATTGTTTGTTATCAAGGTATGACATTATGACTTTCTCTCTCGGTACCATAGCGGTAATTATTTCCATTTTGAATATAGCAAACGCTGCTTATTTTGTAAATATGAGTTATGTTCTTGGAATATTTTGGCTGTTTTTCAGCTTCAGCATAACGTTCTTATAAAATATGTTCTTATAAAATAAAATTAAAGCTGCAAATGCAGCTTTTGAAGAAAGACAATGTCTGTCAACAAAAGATTTAAGAAGCTAAGTGCAGCAGCAAGAAGCGATCGAGGATTCTTCACGGCAATTTTTGCTAACTCAGTGAAAGAGCAGTTTAGTTTCGTGCACTTCTTAGTCCAAGCAACCCATAAGACTGATTCACCTGTGAAAGAACAAAGCATGACATTTAGACTTGAAGGTCAGATTTTAATGATTACTACACGGCCTTTATGACAGTTGCAAGATTGTCATATTTCATGTTTATGACAACACTCTTTGTCATTTTAAGGTCGTAAAAAACGGAACAGTATTTTAAGACAATTAGACCAGGTACGTCAAGACTCTTTGTCGACGCGATTACGCTATTTCTATATATTCTAAATCACGGGTTTTATTTATTAAAACGGCCGCATGGGTCTATCTTATTTATGACTCCTCGTTACTACGCAATAACGATTTTTTAAAGTGCTGTACAATTCTGACAAAAGTGATGAAAGTATACTTTAGGGAGCTTCAGTTCAACTGCCATTTACTTTAAAGCAACAAATACACAATTAATTTTCTCATCGGCTCCATATTATGAGTGTTGGATTTTTGTCACAACAGGCAGTGCTTAGTAAATATTGGAACCACAACTAACTTAATTTAGCGTCAAAATAACAACTTGTGTGGGGCCCAAGTGCTGGATCTCAGCACAAAGTCATACGTTCTTGCTCACGAGTCTAAATATTGTTAAGAGCAGCGTAAATCATGCAGTTGTAACAAACTCTGACTTGCTTGCTAGAAGCTTCTCTGTCGTTGACTGCAGGTCGGCACACGCACCTTAGCGCACGTCCCCCACCCCCACCCCCTCACACACAAAGTCATTCTTTTGTGTAAACTCAAAAGTTTTTGTTTCATTACAACCAGTCTCGAGCAAAACAACAACGTTGTTGCTCCACTTTAGCCATTTGGTTTTCTGATGTGCCGTACTGGGAATGATGCAACAACGGGGAAAGCTAATTTTAGATCGATAGCGGGGATTTTCCAGTTGCAGTCTGGTGTAGCTTGAAACAACAAATATCAAGAAACGTACTTGCTTTGGATAAAAAATTTTTTCGAAAGTTGTTCTTAGTGGATTCTTGATCCCTATTTAAGTTTTATACACGTTTAATTTGGTTTCTGGTGATCAGCAATTTTACTGTCTTATTAGTCTGGCAATTAGGAACAAACAACAGTATTTTTGTATCGTTTTGGGTTGCTCGACAAGATCCACAAAGTAATTTGTACTGATTGTCTTGCTCGTTAATATGTTATCTTATATTCTATAATTGTATTCAGATATTTCCGTATTGACAGACTGAAATGTAAAGTATTTTGTTTTTGGGTCTGCTAGATTGAGAAGGAACTTAAAAATAGTTTTTAACGACTCACAAAATCGGCTGTTATCTTTAAATTAATATTGGTTTTAAAGGACGCTTCTTATTTGACAGATAAATTGGGCTTTTCACCACAATTGGAAAGCGTTGAACTAAGTTTTCGCACTAATTAAAAGGTTTAAAAACAACCTAAATGAATGTATTGTAATATTTTGTGTACTAACATTAATTATTACAAGTGAAAGTATGTGGCCTAACGCCCAGTCCGTATTGGTTTGTGCTTAATTAGATTGTGCCACTGGACAGTTCATTACACAAATAATATTGGGAACTCCCGGTAGTATTCTACAGATCTCGAAACGCTCACAACTACAGATTTCGAGTGTTGTTAACGTTGTGTAAACATGTCTCTTCTTAAGCTTGACACTCTAGCGCGAGATAATGGTGATGTTCAAATTATTTTGAAGGCTGGAGATGGGGAGACTCGTGGAAGCAGTCAGATGTGTGCCGTATGCACTCACTGTAACAAGGAAATCGTTGCCCCAATATACATAAAAGCCGACCCAAACAGCGTGAACATGGACGGTAAAAGCTTCCACAAGCAGTGTCTGCCATGGTTTTTAAGCAAGAAAAAAAGGAGCAAACAAGACAACAACGTTGAATGTGGAACGAAGGAAGAGCAGAAGAAGAAGAAAAATGCAAAACTGTCACAGCTTTGGAATGATTTTCTTGGAAGCTGCACTCTCCATGGCTTTCACTATTGCTTCGACGGAGAACTGCCTTTGAGACGGGTCCTCTGGACATTGCTCCTTATCGGAGCTTTTGCAGTGTTTTTCGAGAAGTGCACGGACAGCGTGATTAATTTCTTCGAGTACCCGTTTACGACCACGACTCTTCTTCAGTACGAAGACAGGCTCGACTTCCCCGCTGTCTCCGTCTGCAACTACAACGATGCTCGAAGGTCAAAGATGAACGGAACAACTCTCGATAAGATGTTAAGAGCCAAGATGAATGGAGAAGATTATAAAAAGTACCATGTGCCCGGCAAAGAGATGCAAGAGACCCTCGCAAGCGCCGCTCATAGTCTGTCAGATATGATCATTTCCTGCAAATGGAAGGAGAAAGAACAGGAGTCACGATGTTTGAATAACTTCACTTCGTTCAAGAACGCTAACGGGGACGTTTGCTTTATGTTCAACTCTCCCAAGAAGGGTGTTCCAGTGCTAAAGATAGACAACACAGGCGAAAAGAAAGGTTTAGATTTAACGATCGACATCCAGCATTTCGACTATTACTTTGGCATCTCAAACGCGGGATTCAAAGTGATATTGCACGATCCGCTCGAAACACCCGCGAAAATGCAAGGATATTCTGTGCCTCCTGGGTTTACTACGTATTTCTCTCTTCGCAAGAAAGTGGTAAGTTTTAATACTGTTTTAACATTAGGTGTTGATTACTTTGATTTATAAATTCTGATTCTATTTTTCAACGATTGCGACTTACAAATCGAAGCGCGTTGCGTTATTTACATTACAAAAGTTTGTTTTTCACCGAGTTTTGGAGAGTCTGCTTTTGTCATAAATGTATAATTTAAATGTTATAACCAATTTAGCTGCTTTAAACATTTTAATTCTTATTTAACTTTTATAAATGACTTACTTTTGCCAACAGATAACATTTTTATTCGTTCTTTTATTTTGATAAGAAGAAAGTTGTAAAGTCTTCAAAATGTAAAAATTGCAACAAGAGCTCTATTGCACGCTAATTGTGAACCAAAATACCTTCGTTTTTTCAGCTGTCCTGTGGTTTTTCATCGTTTGCTGTTAATTTTTTCTCTAGATTATTCTGGATCGAGCAGCGTTTCTGCACAACTGTTTCTAATTTTGCTGTCACCGGGAGTTCTAACTTCCACGCTTTCAAAGAATACTCTTTAATTGCAACACAACGGGAATATATGCCAGTATCTGTTTTTTATGCGCTCCTTTCAAGGCTGTGTGCTAACTTTAATGATTAAACGTATTTGTTGTTTTCCTGTGTGGAAATGTTTTGATATCAATAATAGATATAAACTGCTGTATGTGAAACAAAGCGTTTTTTAAAACGCTCTTCAAAAGACTGAAATGGTCTACAAAAGACTGAAATTAATAAGACAAGACCACAGAACATGGAATTCTACCGTTCCCATTCTTTGCGTGCGAAATTTCTTTTCTTCGTGTGGTTCTATATAAAATGCCGTTCATAAATTTATGATTTTACGTGCAAACACTATGACGCTAACAGTTTATCAGCTACTAAATAGAATAGTTAAGTTGATGAAATTTAAAGAGAGTTGTAAAACCTCAATTTTAGAGGTTTTAGGTCTCAAAATGCTACATGAACTGACATCATATCAAACCAGATTTAAAGCTACGCCTTGAATCTAAAGAGATGACTGGAAGCACAAAAGAAAATACACACGTGCTATGACTTATTTGTTGAGAGGAACTGAAACTCGTTTTCCTGGTCACAGCTAATAAAAACATTCACTTATTAACTCGAAGTTCTATTTTTGTACTCTCAACTGAGTTGTAAAAACAAGGGTTTCTTGTATTGTGATGGAGACGATTAACCAGCTTCGGGTGATGTTTTAAGTTACTTCAGGGAGTTAATAAAACCGTCGGAAGCAAGAATTTTTTTTTATTGATGTCTGCTTCAAAAGCGACAACTGTTGAGATAGCTAGAGTATTTAATTTCAAAATATCTTCCTTTTTTGCGAGTTTTTACTCTAAGGACTTCAAAATGAAAGTGTGGGAATGATAAAACAAACATTTCTAAACAGTTTGTGAAATCAGACTTTGCTATTTACAAAATAACCATGTAATGTTTTGTTTTGTTTATTAAGAACACAACTCAATACACTCTCTGGAAATTGCAGCCAATTGCTTGGTGCATGAGACCTCCATTTAATTGTCAAACTTATACTTTTCCACGTTGAGAACGCATGACCTAAAGTTATTTGGCGGTTTTGAAAAATAATTTCGAGATTTGACGTTTTGGTCTGTTTGAATTAGTAAACACGAGATGCTTATCTATATAGATATCTACATTTTAGAACAAACGTTTTCGCATTGGATCTCTTCGTTAAACGAGGCTTTAAAGGTCCTTACATAACCGGTGTAAGTTGCAAAGTTTCTTACATTCTGATAATCGAACGTCAACGCAAGGTACTGCTTTTGGATTTTTGTTTTCTTCCTTCTTCTTTCAGTATCGTATCATTTTTCCATCAGTCAAAGCTCAATTTAGTACAAGGTTATTTCTATAAAATAGTTGGTTTACTACTACACGCAAGTAGCAAAATTTCAAAACAGTAACACATGCGCTTTGCATGGCGGTATTCTATGGGATTTAAGTTGAAATGAAGAGATGTTTATTAGTGAACCAACCACGAGATTTCAGACCCGGAAGTTTTTTTATCAAACGTTGTTCTTGAAAAAAAACAAGGACCAAAGGTCATTTTTACAAAAATTCTAAAAACAATAAACCGTGTTTACTACTGATTTGAATAATTAAACGCGAACAATGTTTAGTATGTTGACGGTCATCGGTTTTCGTAGGTGCAATCCTGGTAAATAAAAATAAAACTCTACTTACAAAATGTGCTCCAGTGACCATAAACAAAAACTTTAAGTCGAGGTCAAGTTCCAAGTTCTCATACATTTGCTGTATTTTGACTCTACTGGCCTCGACTCGAAGTTTTTGTTCTTGGCCACTGGGGCATATTATGAAAGTGGTCTATGGCAGATCCGAAAATTTCAAAGGGGCGAAGGGGTTTCAGTTCCCAAACAAATTCTATTTCATAGCCACAGCACTCTCAGTTAACTTTCTATTATACGAAAATTTTGTATATCCATTTTGTGTCTAGGGTCCTTGACGTTTCCATAGTATTCAAGGTTTGCCTGATACTAAAATGGAAAAGTAATTCAAATAAGCATAATTTGAAACTTTCAAGCATTTGACTTTTTTCTGAGGCAAGAAGGACAGGATAGTATAGTAATAATAATGTATTTATAGTACCTAAATCTTATAAAACTAATTCAAAGACACTAAAAGATTACAAACCTAGACAATCAAATATTAAAAATCTGATACAACAAAAATCAAATAAATAAATGAATGAATAAATAAATAAATAAATAAATAAATAAATAAATAAGAAAATAAATAATAATATAATAATATAAATGTGCAAGAAAAAAAAGATGGCCGATTGTGATGATGGCCGATTTGTGATGTCGTATGCAGTCATACCCGAAATAGCTAATTGGCTTTAAATTTCCAGCGATTTAAGATTTGTAAGCCTACTCAAATTATTTCCAAACAACGTCGATTAGATAGGGTTTCCCAAAAGTTAGAATACCAACATAAGCAAGAAGGAATGTTATTTTCTCTTTTACTGTTTACAAACTTTGTTAAAGAAAATAATAGTATTTTAAAAGTAGTAATGGCCACAAGAAGCAGCCATACATGTAACGTTTTTAACAAGTGGGTTAATCAGACACGATAAAACGCAGTTCGATTTCTAAGTGTGACGGTGGCCATTTTTCCTGAGCGCTAACAATACAATCTAAATTACGTTTCTTCAGATCACGAACCTTCCTGATCCTTACAAGACTAAATGTGCAATGCCTGAGCTGAAATACTTCGACACCCGCTACACCAAATCCAAATGTTTTCTGGACAGGTTGACCCAGTATGTCCTCAGGAAGTGCGGTTGCAGGGACTGGTTTATGCCGGGTAGGTCACTATAGCAACATAGTAGTCCAACATGCCGGGTAGGTCACTATAGCAACATAGTAGTCAAATATGCCGGGTATGTCACTATAGCAACATAGTAGTCCAATATGCCGGGTAGGTTACTATAGCAATATAGTAGTCCAATATGCCGGGTAGGTCACTATAGCAACATAGTAGTCCAATATCCCTGGTAGGTCACTATAGCAACATAGTAGTCCAATATGCCGGGTAGGTCACTATAGCAACATAGTAGTCCAATATCCCTGGTAGGTCTCTATAGCAACATAGTAGTCCAATATCCCTGGTAGGTCTCTATAGCAATATAGTAGTCCAATATCCCTGGTAGGTCTCTATAGCAATATAGTAGTCCAATATCCCTGGTAGGTCTCTATAGCAACATAGTAGTCCAATATCCCGGGTAGGTCTCTATAGCAATATAATAGTCCAATATCCCTGGTAGGTCACTATAGCAATATAATAGATCAAAGGCTGATAAGTAGAACTATATAGCTGTTCTACTGGCCCATGTAAATGTGTGTGTCCTGAATTTTTGGCTGTAACCAAAACGGACCTAATCAGGCAAATTAGTTTCCATTTATTCGCCGGTGTGTCCCAATCATCACGGTCAATTCAAGCAGGTTTTTGAAACAGTTGTTTGATGACCTGAAGAGAAAAACGAACTAACAAAAACTCCTGGGTCCGAAAAATGTACAGTGCATTTGTTTTTTTTTAGTATTTAATCGGCTGTCCTAATTGTCCGATGAACGTCTATCCAAGTGATTGCAAGCGTCCAGTTTTTTGATCTTCTTCCGATCCTGTGGGGCACTCGGCAGTGTTTCCATATAGTTGTTCTGAACACTTGAACACAATTTAAAGCGGCCGAGCATGCGCAATCGGTTGGTTTTCCAAAGGTCGTAACTGTATTCTTCTGTTTGGGGGTGAGGAAGAAAGATAAAAGAATTACAGCCCTTCTAAAAACAATTCGTTGCTGTGATGATGGTCACGTGACCAACTAATTGTACACTTTCTATTATGTAGCTCATCCTTATCAATATTTCTATAACGGGTGAGACAACATTTGCCAACCACTTTAATTCAACGGACAAAGTCTGGACCTAAACTTGCGCTCATGTCTTAATGAACACCAGTGGCATCAGTTGCTATGTTTTTTTAAAAGAATATTTTTTTTTCCTTCAGGAGACAGCGACGTTTGTTCCTTCGATCTGTTGAGCACATGCGCCTGGCCTGCGTGGGGTGAGTGAAGTTGGTTACAAGGACTCCTATTGATAACTACGGCTTCTGTTGATAACTACGGATTCTGTTGATAACTACGGATTCTGTTGATAACTATGGCTTCTGTTGATAACTATGGCTTCTGTTGATAACTATGGCTTCTGTTGATAACTATGGCTTCTGTTGATAACTAGGGCTTCTGTTGATAACTAGGGCTTCTGTTGATAACTAGGGCTTCTGTTGATAACTAGGGCTCCCATTGGCAACTAGGGCTCCTATTGATAGTTATAGTTCTTATTGATACCTTGTGGTTACAAGGGCTCCTGTTGATAACTAGAGCTCCCACTAATAACAAGGGCTCATATTGATATCAGTTAGTTTTACTGAAAAGATCACCCTTCTAAACAACCCTACTGCTCCTAACAAATGGTATCTGATTTACTTGCAGTGCATTTTGAAAACAACAAACTTGATAAATGTCCTGTGGCGTGTAAGAATATCGAGTACTCGGCCACCCTGTCCTACGCATTGTACCCCTCCAACGTGGAAGCTGATCAGCTGGCCAAGAAGAGAAAACTGACCGGAAGCTTGATGGAAAACAGACAGTTTCTGAGGTAGGGTCTATTAACAGACAAACATAAATATCACACACTAATAACTAGGAACCATCATTAGAAGGTGTTGGTCTACGACTGTGATCCCTAATATTGCCTTTTTTAGATACATGGATAGATGTGCTGGAAAAACAAGTCGAACTCAATCAGTCCAATTTACTTGAAGCCGTTCAATACTGCTTCAGTTAAATTTGACCGGATTAATTATATTTTTGAACGTTTTGCGAACTCTGAAATACGTATACACAAAATAATACCGAATATAAAAACGGCATTGGAACAATTTACTGTCACTTTTAAGAAAACTGACTGTTTTCTCATTCTGGTGGGCCATAACACATTCCGATGCTTTGATGGAGGGGGTGTTTATTGACAACCCGTAGACCGATTTCATACATTTTGTTAATGAGATTGGGTCAGTTACACTGGCTTAACTAATTTGTTTCTTAGTTAATCTTTCTGAGTTTTCTTTGTATTTTTTACAAGGGAAAACTTGATGCAGATAAAGTTGTACTACGAAGATCTCACGTATTTCGACGTGAAACAAACGCCAAGCTACGATATGTATAGTTTACTTGGTAAGTAAGCAAACCCTTTTATATAATTAAAATTATATAGAAATCTGAATATGTTGGTAATTAGATAGACAGGTAGATATATATAGTTCACTTGGTAAGTAAGCAAGTCTTCAACTATACAGAAAGCTGTATATGCTGGTAATCATATAACCAAGAAGAAATGTATAGTTTACTTGGTAAGTGAGCAAGTCTTCAATATCGCACAGGAAGCTATACATGTAATTAATTAGGTAGGCAGGTAAATATGTATAGTTGGTAAATGAGCAAATCTTCAACTGTACCGGGAGATACGAAGAAAAGAGAAAGGCCGGACAAGCGTAAAAGTTCTAAAAACCTAGAGGGTTCACACAATCTGCATTACGCTTTTAAAGGTTAATGGCATGAGCGACTGCCAGAAGCGATAAACTATTAGAACATAGCTGGCCATTTTTGCTGGCTTTTTGTATGGCGCGAGCGTGCATTTTATATCTCAATAGACGCACGCCCGCGCGTCTATTAACTCGCAACACATCAAAATATACAAAAAATACTTTTGAAAAACTTGATGCTTTCAAATGGAAAACGAAATATAAATCAAAGGCGACGAACAAGAATTGGAAGGAGAACTACCGAACTTCAGTTTAGATATGGGTTTCCTTTTCGAAAACAATCCAGTCCACGAACAGCGGCTTGTAACACTGAATGACACAGAAATGGACGAAACTGTATTGCAAATTAATTCGAAACGCCAAAAAAAAAACTCTCAAAAAACTACTAAGTGGCAATGTTCCCAAGAAATGGTCCATACTTTAGCAGTGTGTTTATCGAGGTATGGATGCAGTTGGAAGAGAACTCGAGATACTAGAGAAGCACTTGGTTTCGCCTCGTACCACTCAAACCCCGGCGGGTACTCCCCATATATCAGGTATATGCATGGGTATGTGCCGCCCCAAAGGATGTAGTTTTTGAGCCGTTTTGGTCTGAAAACGGATACAGAATTTTGAAAATCTTGGTTTGAAATTGGGTATGGTTATCGGGGAACGTTCACGAAAGCTTATGGACTTATTTTTCTTCCCAGCAATCGGGGCGAATAACTGGTGAGAGAAAAAGGGAAATTGATATAATATATCATTCCAGCTAAATTTTACTAAACACCTTTTCAAAGTTCTAAGCTACGATTTCATGTTATTAGCAAGGAATGGAGGACATTATCCGTAAATTCTGAGCTTGCAAGAATGCAAAGAGTTCAGACACGCTTGAAATTGCGAAACACTGACTACGGTTCTTAAGGTTATTAAGAATTTCAGATGATTTTTTCATTTAAACTGTATATTTATGTTAAATATTATTTAGCCTTATATTGTGTAATAAGTAGTCAATGTAGTTCCATTCGTTTCGAGTTAGTTTGTTACTGTTGTTCTGTTCTGTTAGACTGTTCGTCACATCCTCACCATATGTGCGTCGACATTAAGTTATGTGTGCATACTGTTTTCACGACGGCACAATATGAAGCTAGAATTACTCTAGAATATTGTGCCTGAGGCAGTTTGCTGTGTTCTATATAACCTAATAAAAAATACAATGCTTAAACAAAATATACTTTGTCGTGACTTCACTTGGATAAGTGACAACTCAAGGAGTTTTAAAAAGGAATTTTACAACTTTACTATAAACCAGTACACACCAGACACTTTTAAAGTCAATCCAATACTCTGAATTTTTAATTTAAATTCAACCTTTTTAGATTCTTAGATTCTTAGATTTTTAATGTAGATTTCTATCCATTTTATACGTATATTTTAACTTTTATTAGTCTTAGTTTTATCCATAGGGCCGTAAGGGAGAATACTGTATACCTTTTAAGGTAGTTACGCACCCTAATTAAATAAAGTGTTGTTGTTAATGTAATAGTGATTTGTTAAGAATAATGTGACGACTTTCTAAAGCCTTGTCTGAAAACGGGTGTATGTTTTCAAGGTCATGTCTGAAAACGGGTGGGGAAAGTGGCATTTTTTGGTCTGAAATTGGGTCTGGATTTGAAGATGCGGGCGGCACACCCCCACCAAAAATTCCAAGGAGTACGGGGTGTGTAAATGCTAACATGTTGTATTGAATGGAACCTTGCACCTGATTGTGTTTTTGCTCAGCTAAGGGCTCCATGCTATATTTTTTTTTTGTTTCAGACTAATTTCTTGTCTGACAATTAAAGAAGGTGAAATACGATTCCTTGTTATCAAATATCAAATCGCCCTCTGCCGGACTCAAAAGTCTGATACACGGTGGGTTGAACACTTAGTGCCCAAAGATAATATGATTTGTCGCACTCGCGTTAACAGATACCCAGTTCAAAATTCGCTATTTCAAAACCAGAAACACAGTTATTTCATCTATTGCTATAACAAACACTCCACGCTCGTTATTTAAACAAAAAATCTTATATTTTAAATGTTAAATTCCTGGTTTCTACCATAAATTGCCTGCACAAGCTTCTTTGACATTTGTAATGAAAGCTTCGTGTTTGCACTTGCCAAGTATGGGCTAAATTCGCCACTCTGACGTATTCCTGGCGCGACATCTCAGTTTTAGGGACAATGCTCAACTGGCTCGTTGCGACAAAAGATCGGACCACACGTTATGTTTTACATTTCCACTATAATTTTGCAGCAACACCATTGCCGACCACTTTTGGCCATTTCGTCCTTTCCGCTGGAACAAGAGCTTGGATAACTCAGGATATTGAAAAGGAATGGTTTTCTTTACGTTAAAATTTATTTGGAATTGAAGATAAGTTTTACCTAGTGAAAATGACAGATGATCTCACACACGGCATGAAAGCGTAGTACCGTGGTTTCTGACTCATGGACGAATTCCGCACCCTAACCCTAACACATATGTCAACCTAGCACTATTGCTAACCCTAACCTTAATCCTAATCCAAACCCATACTTTAATCCTAAGGTTAGTCCTAACTCACCCACACAGATTGCCGGGGATATAGGCTTATCCATTTGTATACATTGTACCACCGATAGTTCAGTACATCACTATGCCACGTCATCAATGAAACAGCACTTTACGAACTTCAAGCTTCTCGAATATTTGTTAATCTCTAAAAAGCTACCAATATATACCAATATCCAAACGAAAAACCCTTTTCCACTTGGCAATCCAGCTCCTCAGCATTCATTCCCAGTTCACCCCTTAAACGGGCAAGCACTGACTACGTTAGGTTTGTAATAGACTTTCATAAAGTTTGAAAATTAGAAAATGTGCAGCGTTTATAACATGTGACATACTCGCCTGTAAAAGTTTGGGACTCCATCAAAGTAATTATGGAAAAACTTTATTTTCAGTACTTCTCAGGTATCTCATACGTAGGGTACAAGAGGGTTGAAGAATTAAAGGTGTCCATTTCTCTTCCAAGGAAGGGTATCTTTTACGCACACATTTTGAGTTATTATAATCTTGAACCTACCGCTACGGTTCATACTGAAATAGTAATAATGCCTGGATACAAGACGCAACATTGCATGCAGTATTGAGCAGTGGTGAAAATGCAACATTTGCGCGGCCTCTGAAATTGTCGCACGCACTGTACTAATGCGCACAAAGTTTGATTCTCTTCCTGCAACATTACAAACAAATATTTCTAGGGGTAAACATTGGAAGACTGTTTTTTTTAAAAAAAAACTGTTTTTCTGCGTTGACGAGTAAGCTGAATATGGGTTTTGAGCGACAAGGTTTGACAATAAACCTTGCAGCGAAAATCAAACATATCAACCTAGTTGATCAAAACTCATATTTCTAGGTTGTGTCACACAATTGTAGAAACTGCGAGTAATATCACATTAAATGTTGCGTTACGTTTCACTAATGTGTTGGGGTCTCCATTTACCTTGATGCTTTCTTGCGAGCCTTGATTAGCTAGTCACGATACTGCTGAAATATCGTTTAAAATTCAAGATGTGCGAACAGGGTTCTTAGAATAACTAGCTGCGCAGTCGGTACGAGCAAATCGAGCAGTGCTAAACCAGAACAAAATAGCAAATGGCAAGGACCAGCACTAGTCACTGAAAACGTTTTGGAGAACTGGTCTAGTTTTGCATATTCATCAATTTATTTTATATACACTAAATCGTACTTTAACTAATATACAGCTTTGCGGGTATTATAAAACCTTTAACACGCTGATGTCAATAATGTTGGAATTGTGTGGTTTTCAAGTTTTCGGAAACCATTGAATCTACTTTTAAAACATATCCTTTGTATTTTTTAATGTCTTATCTGTAGGGTTTACATGTAAAATGATTTCAATTTTGCAGAAATCGCAATATTTTCTAATTCATCACCACGTGGGCAAAAAGCCTTTAGAGGTCGTAATAGGCCCTTTGCATCACGTGACTAATCTGGTTGTACTGGACCACATGCCATCAAGCGTCGATGCGAAAACAGGACAATAATTTACCCTCCAGAAAAAGCACAGTTTTTAAATACTTGAAAAAATTTATCTTATGTTTCACATAAATGTAAGAGCTGAATTTATGCTGTTTCGCACCCACACTGGGACCGTTTCCTATCCAGCATAATGAAGCTATAGTCACGTGATGCAAAGGGCCTATTCCGAACAAGTAACGGGATCTCTAGTGTTTTTATCAAAATTGAAAGAAACACCCTCTCTTTAAAAAGCCCCGTGCCAAATTACTTCAGTTTTGAAAAACACGTGTGAATGTTTTTCACAACGGCACAAGTTTCATTTCGGTCATCTAGAACAAATTGTATACTTGAAAAAGATTTTGGCAATTATATTTTTTATCCGACGACATCTATTTTTATTTGACATCTTCGGTTCAGTTAAAATAAATACTAATTTTTAACTACGTCTCGAGGTTTCGATAGTTAATAAGCCTGGCTACTGCGATCTAGATCAGCGTAGTACCATCTTTTCACTTCTTTATTGATACGTGTTTACAGCTAGAAAAAAAAGCGACGTTGACTTAGATGTTTGACAGCTTCATTGCGGGGTTTGGAAAATTTTCTCAACTCTTATTGTCTCCTTCTGTCATCTGACGTAAAACCAACCAAAGTTTGCAGTTTCGAATTATTAGATGAAACACGCGTTTGACAATTGTCGTTGAAAGCAAACATTGAACTGCAGAAATAATATAAATACAATTTATTAAAATCGTAATTACAGAATTTCCGACAGGACACCTGGGTAGAGCATATGTTTCTCCTATAAAATTACATTATATTACAGATGTTTTAAAGTGTTAAATCAAGATACTGCATGTCAGCTACCGGGCAGTGCAGACGTTTTTAGGAGAATCTTTGAAGTTTAAGGATCGTTAGATTTAGCTTTTAGCTTGTTTTTGCTCATTTTGATCGAACCGCTCCTTTTTGATAATTGGGGAACGTTCTTCGCCGAGCACTTATTTTGCACTACTAATTACGTGAGTCACATAGAGGTTTATTGGTTAAACATGTTTTGAACGAATACGAAAAGTTTTTCTGCGTGTAGCTACACAGATGTGACATAAACAAGAACGCCGCCTGAAGGTGAGTTGAAACACTAAGGGCAGAAGATTTCAGATATATCGTGTGTTGAAACATGATCACAAAAAACATGTTTTATTTTCGTGTCTTTTTGAGCAGTAATTTGGATATCTCTTTAACCAAACAGATTGTAATTTTTGCTTATAGTTGCTCAAAGTCATTTGTAAATATGTTCGCTTCTACATAAGAGTTGAAGTTTCGCATGTTAAAGCGGTAGAGATGAATTTTTAATCGAGTAATACAAACACGCTTTTTTAAAAAAATTAACAACTGTACTTAACATCAATGAAAGGCTCAGATACATGTTCAAACCATAAAACCATAATTCATATTACAGCGAGTTTATTGTGTACATAAATAGGTACAGTTTACGAAAGAGCACCTTTCCACTGAAATTGACAATTAGTTTTAAGGACAACGAGCTTTGGGCAAAGTTATCTTGTTCTCGTTTTAAAGCGTGTTTCCAGGCAGTGTAACTCTTAAATGAATTGTTAGCCGGCTTTGATGATTGAAAATAATAAGTTTAATATGTTCCAAAAAAATTGGAGCAAATTAAAATGCTATTGTCAGCCAGTTTGGGTTTTATAATAGTAGCAAGCGGCGGCGCATCTTCAATTACTATTTCTCGGGTTCTTCTTGGCACTGAATTGTCAATTACACCATTGCAGAAAATACTAATTGTGCTTCATTTATAATCGATATCTAGTAAATTAAAATTGTACGAGTACCTTCATCGAATCCATCGAATATCGAACTGATTTTGGAGGAAAAACAAAAATAATAATAATAATAATAATAACAATAATCAGAAAAAGAAACAATACTGAACAAGGGTGGTGTGGATAATAACGATAGCAATAACAACAATAACAACGACGACGACGACAAAGAGGTTTCCACGAACATCAGTAAACCAGCGTTTTAAGACATTTATTTCACTTAAAATGGCAAAAATACAAAACTTGATATTTTACTTAGTGAAGATGCAAATTAAACCGACTCATGTTACTATATAAACTAAGTTAGAGGTGCTCGTATTGCAATAAAGTTTTGTGAGCTAAGGCTGGACGGGCTTAATTTTTGAAGGATGCACCTGAGAACGTGAGCAAGATCTAGCTGAAACTCTAAGTTTTACACTTACCCAAACACATTGCTATGTAAGCATTTAGGACAGGTGTATTTTAAAATAAACCACTCATCATATATTAAGACTCGTATTTCAGTTTTCAAAACGAAGTGCGGAACTATACTCTTCTGTTCATATGCCATTTATCTACATGTATAGGTTCTTTTTATACGTATTTCTAAAATACACGGAGATGTTTCTTAATCTCAATCTGAAGTGTGTTCTTATCATGTTCTTAGACTCTGGCCATTTAACATCTTCGGCGTTCTTATAATATAAAAGAGGTTCTTGTAAAAAGAAAATGTATTTTCTTGCTGCATCATCGTTTCGTTATTAAAGATTACGGGGAAACTAAATTTGCAACAAAACATACTGAGAAAATCTATAAATACCCCTACGCCGAAAAACATACTAACGTATCTCGCCCGTGCAGCCAATCGAAAGAAACTGACCGTTTTTCAGTAAAACTCAGCCGAACTACAATCGTTCGACTGAACTCGGCAACCGATAATCAAACTCTAAATTTTCGGTGAGTCTGATTACTGAGTCAATCGATTTAATCAGAAAATTGCGTTCGCTTGTGTGCGATTGCTTACGTGATCGCGTAAAACCGTTTTCTTTATTACATTTAAGAATACACAAACCCTGCTATAGCTAACAAGCCATCAACTGAGGCGATCAAATTTTGCTGAAATGTTTTGCTCTGAATCTATGGGAGAGAAATATCATTTCCCTAATTTCAAGAATGGGAAGGGAATTGCAAACAGAGTGAAATGTGAAACCGCCTGCTGTTAACTATACAAATTAATATTTGGTATACTCATGGGAAGATATCATTATTTAGTTTATGCGTAATCTCGTTTTTCTTCTTTTATATTCTTTAGGCATTTTGCACACTTTAAATGATAAAAGTGCGGCAGGGTCGGCGCTCTTTTGGTTAGTTTTAGAATTCAAGTCAGCTATAAAATGTTTAACACCACAAGAGAAAGAGACTCTTTGCAGCGAACGAGATACAGTAGTATGTGGGAAGGTTAAAATTCATCATGTTTTAAAAGCATTAAAAAAGCAGCATGACCTTTTTGCAAGTTTGAATGTATATTATAATAGTTTTTTTCTGGTTAAACCCAAAACAGTTGCTTTGAACACTGATTTTAAAGAATATTAGAGTAAACACAGTTTCAGTTATTAGAAAATACGGCGATCAAACTTAAAATTGATACAAGCATGTCATCATGTAGCCACTGCATATAATTATTTCGACTTTCTCTATTACGAGCTTTTCCACTAATTTGTTTTGGATCTTTCTTCCTTCAAGAGGGGGCGTTCTGTAAAGCACGTTCTAACCGCAAAAGTCATCAATCTGAGTAAATATACAGAAAAATATAGGAAATCTACGTCAAAAAGCACTTTTCCCATACGTCAAATGATCAAAAAACATGCCTATATGCATCACTTAAAGTTGTGTTTGTGCCGTTGTTGAGAATGTGAAGTTGAATTATGCCACTACAGACTGACTCAGACGATTGAGGTTAACGAAACAGTTTGGGTTAACAACAATGACGCGTTTTTCATCAGTCTAAAGCCACTCTGCGTTCATTCATCTTTGTGGTGTTTTCTTGAAATGTTGCATTTTTTTTCTTTGAAAACATTTTTATTGTTTATTTTTTTGGCCGAAGTTCGTTGATTTTCAATAGTTTCTTGGCAAACTTGCCCTCAACTACCCCAGTTGAAATAGGGTTTTTGTGGACCATGAAAAATGTTTTTAACTTGTTCTTAATTTTAGGAAAATCTTAGCCTAAGTGTTCTAAAGAAATTAGTGTTTTTAGCTAGGGCATCAAGTAACAAAATGTGTGGCTGTTCTAACGGAAATCGTTAATCGTACGTATTAGTTTGTACTGTGGCGTACTGGTTGGTCACCAAATATGCTGCTTAGCATAAACACAAGCACATTAAAAAGCTAAATTGCTTGCTTCCATGAATTCAAACTTTTTCCTTGTAACTAGGAATTTTTTTAGCATAAACTTTTTAAAGCTTCAAAAATCCTCAAGAAATGAAAAATTTTGGTTTTCCCGGGTAACCCTCAATACAACGATTTAAGAAATATATCACAAAGACAGTAAGTTATATCGTCTTAACGAGGTATATTTTTATCTGCAGATGTTTGAGAATCAAAGAGCATATGATTTATTCATGATATGGTGATTGACGGGGTTTTCTTCATTTGAAGGATAGAATTGGAATTTCGAAAAACACATCAAGGAGAATTATGGAAACAAGTTTTTGATATATCAAAGATCTTGAAGATTGCAAAACTAAATTAAGGTATCCGTCAAAAAGTTTGCTTATATGAATTAATACTTTCGCTTCATTAAGTATCTGAATTTGTGTATGATTCTGCAGATATGACAATGCTTGATAATACAACGTTTTCGTACCATAATGAGTCAAAGAACAGAATATTGACATTCTGTGTAGAGGTAGTAGAACGAAGTTTGGAGCAATAGGATACTTTGAAACTGAGCTACTGGAAAAATATCATTCAACACTTAGAATTAAATGTGAGAAGTATGTGGGGGGTCCAGTTAGTGAACTAAAGTACTACCTCAATTTAAAATGAAGGCCAAAATGTAATCTGCAATTAAGCTATTTTTCAGTTCAATCAAAGTGTTTTAGTTCGCTCAAGTACACTTTTTTTATCCTTCTTAAAGATGTATCAATTAAGGTGCCAAACTTTTAGTTTTACTATAAAATATTTGGGAAGGATTTCACGACATTTATAAGAAATACTGGTCGATTTATTGCAAATTTAACTCAAAAACTGCGATGCAAAAATGAATTATCGTATCGATATCACATTTTCAAGAATACTTTTAATGCTGATTTCTTCAGTAATCTTTCTAAAAGGAACAGTTTTATTAAAACGAGTAAAAACCCAGTTTTTCCAAAATCAAAATTGGTTTTGTCAAATGACATGAGCTAAGTAAAAAATAATTTCAAACTTAATCGTTTCCTTTTCTTAAAGGAAACAACAAATTAGGACGACAACTTAAATTGACAAAAACATGACTTAGATTAAAGCATTCAAGAATGAAAGTGATAACGTATGTTTCTTATTAAGCCAAGCCCTACCTGTGCAACTAGGAACACACTTCGTGTAGATTGTTGTAACGTTATTGTATCATAGAAGTCTGGCCTTGAAAAAAGCTGGTTCCACTGGTGAAAAATTCACAAACACAGGTACAATAATAAATAAATCGGAGGTCAAACAAGTAAATGAGAAAGGTGTAAAATACGCGCTTGAAGTTAAAGCGAAACACAAGAAAACAGGGAAGAACGTGAAAGGCCTGACGTATAAGTGTTCAATTGCTTGTGCTAAGTTGAGTTTAGCCCTCACTAACCTGTGCTTTACATAATGCATGTTTCTGTGTACATATGCTAGCCTAGAAACGAAAACAGGTGTACGAGAAAGATTACAATTTCTTGCAATTGTGTTAAACTGCATGGCCAATACTGTTCTGAACAAGCAGGTGCCACAAGTGATGGAAACAATGTTGGATGGGGACAATCAGAGCGCTTCGTCAAACCTAACTATTCCAACGAGAAGTGGAGGATATCCCACTGGGCTTAGGGTCGCCTTTGGCGTTATAGCCTCGCTGGCCTTTCTTGCCAACGGACTTTTGTGTATCGTAATCGCCAAACGAAGGACAATGCTGAAGAAGTCGCACAACACACTAGTTTTTACATTGGCATTGATCGACACTCTTACAGGTTTGCACAATGTTCTGTTAAGGACTGTTGTTTACATCACATTTTCCTTTTCGAATGACTGTATTTATAATTTAAACGAACAATTCAGTGGAAATTTTTCGCAACGGATAGACTACCTCTACAATCAATGGCTCTGTGCTTTCCATTTGTACAAAACTTCCATTTTCAACCGAGTCGTTGAGCACGCTCTCAAAATACATAACATCTGTATTACGCAAGACTTCACAATTTTCAGATATTTGAAAAATAAATCAGTTTTAAACTGGATAACTTGGCTAAATGGAAAGCGCCCCGTGTAACCTCATTCCGGCCCGCATGGGAACTGGGGCTGCATGGTCGTCGTTAGCGAAAAGGTCGGAGCGCTTGCGTGTGTTTTCCCGCCATAATTCGAAAATTTTCCGCGCCCTTGGCAGTCGGAAGGGTAGAACTGATCCGAGCTCTGGTCCCGGTTATTCAAAGCCCGATTAGTATAAATCCTGGGTTAATTCCTAATAAAACTTGTAGAGTTACCCCAGGATTAGCGCTAATCGGG
>JAOBYF010177659.1:0-10639 GCA_025403605.1 Parazoanthus darwini | reverse complement strand
CAAGGTAATAAACCTTCCGTACATATTCCCATTTTGGCTATAAACTAATAACAGCAACAACATTAATTATAATGATAAAACAAACTATCCTTGCGTACAGAACCCGTTGTTCTTACCGGTGAGAAAGCCTCCAATCAGAGAAATGCCGAGAGTGACTGCAAGGCAAGCGATCTGGTAGGCGGCCTGCCCCTTAGCTGTGCGACCATCGCCTGGAGTGAAAGCCACACCCATCTTCTGCAGCTCAAAATACTCAGTGGTGTTGAGCATTGGAGCACGTGCGCCCCAGATGTTGAACAAGCTGAGGTGTAATGAGATTGTTTAATCTAAACAATTGATGAACTAATTATCGTTAGTACAGAGTTTTGTGAAAGCAGCACAGAGATCCGTTCCGTAAAGCCAAGGGAATTCCTCAAGGAGGTGACTTGGGCTTCGCCCCGTACCTCACCGCTTCGTTTTTCTTTAGTTTTGCCTGCCTTGTCTTCAGAGTTTTTTGTCACTTCTGATTAAGATATAGGAAACAACAATCACACACGGGTGGGGAGGGAGAATAAAAAAAAGTAAGAGAAGGAAATTTGCTTTTTTCCCATTAACCAACCCCTCCCTTGACCAATACAATGAGAAAATGTTCGGCTCCTCACCCTTCGTAGCTGTACGCTTCCGGTTCTGCGTGCGCAGCTGTCATTGCCCCAGCGATGGCGGCCAAAACAGCCGGCATTCCATGCAAGTTGTGGACACCACACGTGTCGTGACATTTGAAATACTTGATAAACATTGGCTGTAATTTTTTAGAAAAAGACAAGGTTACAACTTTAATTACGAGATACTTGTATTATCTGCCAAAACATCTATGGTTTGTGCAAACAAACATCTAGCTCAACAACTGCATCAACGATGTTTTTTTTACTTTACTACAGTATGCGTCCATAAACACGCCATTTCAAACCCCTGCATGGCGCAGGGCAGGTGAAGCGATGACTTTCCCCCAACGAGTAATATTCCCACAGTTATGTTACTGCGCCACTATTGGTCAGTATAGGATTCTGTTGTTTCGTTGCCCAATAATTTTTCTTACTCAAATATTTTACCATGTGAATTGTTTGCTATGTTTGCGATAACACCACACACGCTCGAAGTGTAGTGTAGGATGAAGAATAAACATAAATCATCCTCATGCGTTGCCTCGCACAACCATTAAAGTTGTAATGCAAACATCGCAATCCTGGATTTTAATTAGGTACTTGTCTCAAACTAAGCACGTGGCCCAAGAATTCGTTTTCTGGCGGAATCAGTATCTCCAATCCAAATATGTCTCCAAAGTTTTGTACAGTTAAAAAACGATGATGCTTGAAACGGAAAGGCGACCTTTTAGGTCGTTTTATTTATCAGTTTTTACAATATTGAAATGTTTGTAAGAAACTCGTCAGAAAGGTTCTGTCAGAAAGCTTGTACCCGCACTGTTTTGTAAATTTGCAAGTTGAGCGCTAGTAGAACCCAGTCTATTTTATTTTAAATTCACCACGTTTAGTGGATACTCCATTTAAAACCCACCATCACTAGATCTTCGGCCCAAGGCCAGGGTCAAAGTTATTTCCTTTTGTTAAAGTATGAGTGCTTGTTGATACTTTTAACGAGAATGTATTCTTGGCATTATGCCTGACGAACCATTTAACCTACCGTTACCCAGGCGTATCCAATCGTGCTTAACGCGCCCGCAATAACCCCGATCAGCAGCGCACCCCAGGGATGAACCATCATGTTACAAGTTGTTCCGATAGCCACGCCACCCGCAAGGGTTGCGTTTTGGATGTGAACCTAAAAATCGAAACTGGAGGCTCAGTTTTTGAAGTACAGTAAGCAGGCGTTACAATACTCAGTTGCAATGGATTGTTGGTTCTGCATGTGTGTCTGTTTGTCTCTCTTTGTGTGTGTCTGGGGGTAGTGGGTGGGTGTGGGCAATGCGTTTGTAAGGGGTCGGTTGGTCAGTTGTTTATGCATATGTACGGTACGTACATTAATGTGAAAGTGTACACTTAAACTATCGTGTATATGTACAAGTGAAGATACATCTGTCTTAGGCCTTGCACAAATGCATTTCTACGATCTTTAATAGCATTTTTTGTCACATCTAACATTCCACGTTCATACTCACATTCATGGCTAGCTCAAGTGCTACGTCTAAATCTAAGCTTAAGTCCATGTCCACCTCAATACCAATGTCAATGTCGAAGTTTATGTCGATGTCTATGGCTATGTAAGTGGATGTATACGTATCTATGTCTGCATCTGCGTGTGTGTGTGTATTGTGTTTATGTTTAAGTATCTGTCTTAGTCTATGATATCTGTTCCTACGGTATTTATCTGATGCATGTCTGCTTCTACTGTCATTCTTCGTTTTGTTTGTCTCGACAGGTTCTTCCCTATTTCCGTCTAGTTTCTCTGCATCTACAAACCATGTTAAGCTTAAACTTTCTGTCAAACAGTGGCGACGCTGCAAACGATGCGATGCAGGCTCCACACAGAGAGAAGTAGGTGTTGATAATGGCGCGATGCTGGCCAATGTAGTCCGGGGCGACGAGGCACGCATTGAAACTGGGCCAGAACAGCCATAGGAAAAGAGTCCCTGTAAATAAATTGCAGCGGTAGCGATACATGAGCTCAAAGTGTTTGTGTAACAGCTCAGCGGAGTATGAACTTTGAAATTTAGTCTATTTTATAATCGCAAGTAGAACTCAGTTGTTGTTGTTGTTGTTGTTGCTGCTGCTGCATGCTGCATGCTGTTGTTGTTGTTGTTGTTGTTAGTAGCCATGGAAGCAAGAACTTCTCGTAATGTAAGCGGTCAGATATATGTAAATGGGGATATGTTTCTCAGAGGCGGATCCAGAAACTTTAGAAAGGAGGGGCTGAGACCCTAATTCTGGAACGAGGGGGCCGGAAAACAGCATTTATAGAAGATAACTTCATTGATTTCTTCTAAATCTTTTGTAAAATTCTTGATAAAAGGAGGACAGCGGCCCCTCCGGCTCCTCTCCTAAATTCGCCCTTGTTTTTGGCAAAAGGAAAGGCAAAGAACACACAGAAACCAACACATAATCCTAACTGCTTACGCTAGGTTGAGTAGCAAACTCTTAAACGAGTAAATGCTAATGGAAGTGATTGACTAATGAATGATTGTGATGATGATTTGAGGGAAGTGAGGACAACAGGAAGGGAAGGAAAGATCGAGTTATATAAAGATATATAAGTTATATAAGGGATCCGTTAACAATAGAACAACTCCATCAATCATTCGAACAATCAATCAGTTAAGAAGAACTCAATCAATTTTTCGAACAATTAATTACTGAGAGAGCCGATATAGACAAAGGTCGTGTGACTGTCGATGGATAAATGACAATACGTGATAGATACAACAACCAGACGTTTAAAGTCCCATGTCCAACCAGGCGCGTAGCTACCTATAAGCCAGGTAAGCCAGGGTTTAGCAGTTTTTCTGAAACCTTAGCACTTTTCTTCATCCGTTTCTTTCATTTCGGAAAATGAAGGTAGAGGACAGACAAAATGGAATTGGAATGGCTTTAAATGCTTCCAATTAATCAATCACTGTAAAAAGAAACTTTGTTTTTTTTTTCGTCTCAATTTTGACTTATAAAGAATTATTCGAAAAATTATTGGATCGGCTAAGGCCTCGTCAACCTGTGAATCCGGGCTTATCAGAAAAAACTGGCTGGCTACGCGTCAGCCAACCAAGACGCTCTGCGCTCTTTGTTTATTGCTTTGGTTTGTAGGTTGCTGTATGGCGTCCACCAACATGTGCAGAGCAAAATACACTGGTCAAACGGAAAATCTTTTCAGGTCTCTTGAACTTTTGCACAAAAATTAGCCTGCTACTTTTCAATAACATTACATTATCAAATTCAAATTCTTAAACACTACGCAGCACTCTGGGTCTTTACAAGCCAACGATTACAACGTACCAATCATGGCGAAGATATCTGAGTGGTAGACGGAACCTTCTTTCTCGCTCTCAGACGTTACTCTGCGGTAATACACTCGAGCTACAGCCAGGCCGAAATACGCGCCAAAAGCGTGGATGATCATGGAACCGCCCGCATCCGATACCTTCAAGTATTTCACGGCAATCCATTCGTTAACAGCGAAGAATATGACTTCCAACAACCCGACAAACAAGAGCTGTAGACGGCTGATTTTTCCCAACACAGCTCCGAACGTGATAAGAACAGCTGCGGCGGCAAAGTCAGCGGTAACAAGTCTGGAGAAAAAAAACTCAAATTGTAGCTACGTGAAAAAATTACGTTAGTTTCCACAGACATTTTGATCCTTTCGTAAGCAGCTAAATAGATATGTTATTCCGTACATCCAAAATAAAATCTTTCTCTTTCTTTTTCACTCCCTATGAGGCGGGTTAGTTCGGTAAGTTCGTGTGCAGAGCCATGTACAACTTAGTTTTGTTCTAATTATTTGGCTTCAGCAGCTTGATTAATTGTTTTGGAGTTCCTCGTAGAGCAAACACACACCAACATATGCTCACACACACACACACCAATATATGCTCACACATACACACACACCAATATATGCTCACACACACACTAATATATGCTCACACACACACACCAATATATGCTCACACACACACATACACCAATATATGCTCACACACATGCACACACCAATATATGCTCACACACATGCACACACCAATATATGCTCACACACATACACACACCAATATATGCTCACACACATACACACACACCAATATATGCTCACACACACACATACACCAATATATGCTCACACACACACCAACATATGCTCACACACACACACACACCAATATATGCTCGCACACATACACACACACCAATATATGCTCACACACACACATACACCAATATATGCTCACATACATACACACACCAATATATGCTCACACACATACACACACCAATATATGCTCACACACACATACACTCACACAAAAACAAACAATATTGAGTTGGTTAGCGCTTCAAGATACATCTGAAATAAGATGGATGAACGCGAAAAGTTGACTTTTGTGCTCCACTTTTAACAAGCTTTTTTAAATATTTTACGGGCAAATTGATGGCTTAGACGAGAGCTTTGACTGTATCTTGATTTAAAACACATCAAATGATGTCGTAACATGCACACAATTACAGTGACGCATAAACAAAAAGGACGAAAGGTTATTAAAAGTTATATAACAAGATGCAACTATTTGACAAACTGCAATGTATCTCATTCAAGAATTAAAGGGGGAAACATTAAAGGCATGTCCTAACGCCAGTAACGGAAACTCTGAATGTTACAACTTTCAGATAAAGAAATGTTTTTATTACCACACACAGACCATACTGAGCAAGGCTGGCTGTCGTAGTGAACCTTGTTAAGAAACGAACTACTACTCTAGTTCTGGGCCGACTTTATACCTGTTTTATAATATTTCTGGAGGAAATTGTCGGTCGTTTTTTCTGGAACCTACTTTATGAAATGTAGCGCATACTAAAAAAATAAACTAAATCAAACGAAAGTAACAAATCTGGGACGCTAGCATTTCAGTGACAACCACTGCGCGCTGCTGCGTCATTGACAACCAAATTCACTGCCATCCAGTCAAAATGTTACCGTGTACATATCCTAGATTCATATCCAGACACTTCGTACTTACTAAATAAAAGTACTAAAATGGCCTCACATTTCAAAAAGTTGTCCAAAAAAAAATCATTCGCCTCACGGGAGCCCCAGCCTTATTGGCCATATCCTTATGATATAACTATTTCTCAGAAACTGTCAACCTTATCTAATTTAAGGGGAGAGAAGCCTTACGTCTGTATGCTGAGGTGGATGTGCTGGGCCCCCTCGTGTTCCATTTGGTGCAGCAGGCCCAACACGAGAATGGCCCACTGAGCCACCAAAGCGGCAATAAAGAAGGTGTACCCCAACGCACCATACCCGTACTTCTTGAGGAACGTCATCAGAAAACCGAATCCGACGTAGACCATCACGTGAACATCCTGAAACACTACAATGAACAAGGAATTAGTTGGAGTTCATTAAACTGACAATGCCAGGGGTGGAGTGGGAAGGGGTGTCATCGGAAGAGGTTTTAGTAGAGAAGTACACAAGTATTACGTAATAGTCCTCGAGGGATGAAAGGTATCGTGAGTCGTCGTCGTCCTGTGGGGCTATATGATGCGAGGAGATCTGTCGGTTATCATTTAGAAGGATATTGTAACGCGACCAAGTTTTGGTATATTTTATTTTTCAAATTGCCCGAATTGGGGACAGGACGTGAGCCGAGGGTTTTTAATCACTGAACTATGTAACTAACAATTTTGTACACGCTTGCATGTATGTTTTATGAATACTTGTTGGTGAATAGCCATGACAAATGCAAGACTGCAAAAAGCAGCTTATATGTTAGGATAACGATTACGATTAAGGCTATGATTATAATTATGATTACGAGTTATGACTATAATTACGCTTATGTTTACAATTACGATTATGATCATGATTATTACACATACGCACACATGGCGTACACACACAAATAGTGAAAATACACACCACTGTCAAGCACTGTTTGTCTGTTTCGCTCGATCTTTATCTGCACAGACCACATGTCGTGTTCAATTTCAAAGCCATATTGCATCGACAGAAGCCTGTTGCTAGATAGATGTGGGCGGACTGAATGAGATCATAAGGTCGATAACTCGCTTTGTTGTGACTTTTGCGCCAATACGTTTACAATCTGTTCTGACAAAATTAAAACTGGTGACATAAGTCGCATAACGCTTTGCAGGCAATGACGGATCTCTTGCTGCGAAGGACATTAAGAGTCTGCAGCCGCGGGGAGGCTGGAGAGACTACGAATCTCACAATACACAAGTCTGGTGTAGCCATATGAAATAGAGACCACCGTATTGTCGAATAACTGCTGAACCAGGGCGTCGGGGGAAGGAAGCTAGGAGACGAAAAATGCTGCTGAAAGAACGGTTTAAAAGTTGTTTGATCACTTATGATCGTATTCACGATCAGTAAGATTTACTTACTTCAATATCGTGTAATGTCCAAGTCCAATATTATCGAAATTGAACTACATGCTAAAGTTTCATTTTGACCTTGAAGTACAATACTCATTTTAAATTTTGGATTTTAGCTTTAGTTTTACTTCCTCCAATCAAATCCAACTTCACCAAACGTAAGTGCTCCAATTTAAACTCAAGTCTCGGCCAATTAAGGGTCTTGATGGACGCTGATTTCACGGAATTGTGTACCCAATAAATGTGCCAAAAAGTGCCCTCCTGTGTTGATATTATGGGGGAAAAAGCCACTGATATTTCTGTACATCATCGTGTTATATTGAAGCCGGCACGCGGGAGATGGAAGATCACGAAACTGAGGTAGGTATGAGAAGCGCCTCGCGCAAGGGATCATAGAGTGCTTCCCAGCTCTTTGAGTGAACTACTGAGCTTTCATCTTCCCATAAATATAATATAAATGGATTGAGGCAGGCACTGATTTCATTTATAAAATGCCTTTTCTGAAAAGTTTTTTGGTGGAAACGGGAGACCAACACAGTCTCTGGACCATATAATCAGAACACTATAGCTGGCCTTTGCCCCCACACCATTCGATATTTTAATGCGAAGTCTGTTCTCTGGTAGTCCCTGATCGACCCTGCAAAGTATTTTGATTTATTTGGAGATTGGTTTTTCTTTACTCGACCGCATTCTTGATTTAACATTTATGCAAAACAAAACAAAAATCTTTTGACATGCTGATTTGCAGTTGATTGCCCATAAATCAAGTCTTCGGTTTCGCGTTTTTAAAACATATTCATTTAATACTGTATAACGCGAGTAACAATACCGAAAAGTCTTATTTAACTGTCTAAATTAAACTGCTCAATTCAAGTATGTGGCTACATTCTTTGGAACCCAAACATTGCTGTTTAAAAAGCTGGTTTAAAAAATCTGTGCAACTTAGCAGACAGCAATATCGGCACAAAGGCACTGAGGTGGTTGAAACAAAAGATGAGTGAACACGTCACTGGCTAGTCAATGCACAAACAAACATATCACTGTTAACAAATCGTTGCGAATAATTCATAAATTGGACGATATTTTTTTGAATAACTGCCTCAAATAAAAACCAAATACTAAAATATGCGACGTCTATATATAAGCATCTCAGTCTTTGCTCAGGTTTGATACAAGCACAGCTTCTCTAGCACTGGAACTATAATTTGTGACTGCATGGGTCAAGTAGTCACCAGTGACCCGAAGGTGGTTTGTAAAATATTAAATTACCAGCAATTAAAATTTCTTGTAAATTTTTAGAAAGTTCCATCAACTGGCCAAACAACTAATACTTTTTAAAACATATTGTCATGTATTGTATAATCCCCAACAGAGGTGCATTGAAAACGTGACACAGCATTGTACTGTTAAAGCTGCTAAGCTCTTTATGTTTGTCGGTTTGTCATCAAGTGTGTTGAGCCCTCCCTGAAACGTTACAACAAACCAGTCACTATTTAAAACAAAAACTGGCACGAATCCATCATGATACAGGGACAGTTTCTGCTCCGATTGCAAACAACAAGCAACTGCAAATATAACAAGGCTAGTGCTTCTGCAAAGGCAAGCATGTCTTATGCTGGTAACTCTATCACCTACAGCTCCCTGGAGTTTCTTTGATGTAAACAACATGAGTATAATAAATATCCTGCTTGGCTTCACATTTTGATTATAACAACCTTTCCAGCTCCCTAGTGGTATGTACTTACTTGGGTAATACACCGTGATGTCATTTTGAGACGGAGGACGATGGAACTTAGAACTAGAAGAGTTTCCGGACTCCAGCTTTCTCGGCGCGGCGTGATAGCCATAGTCGACCAGGACAGCGAACAGCACAACGAACACAATCTGAACAATCGCAAGGATTATGGAGAACTTCATTTTGGTGAAATGAAATAGTACCCCAACTAAACTGCAATATTTCGGGAATATTTCAGGTTGCAAATACCGTGCGCTGTTCTACCCAGCTCAAGTAGATCGGCGTCGGTTTAGCCCATTGATCATTAGGAATATATTAACTACCAGGGAAACATGGAACTATATTAATTAAGCATTTACTATAAATAAAAGCCGGCCTGGACTCGACTCTGGACTGCTCTCTGGACGGTAAGTTTCCCCCTGACCGACCGCACTGGACTCAAAAGGACGGGATGAGTTCAGTAATGTAAAATGTGACATTAAAATGAGAACTTGTGTTTTTATTAAAGTTTTAAAAACAATCTCTCACTTGTGTATTGTTGTTTCCAAATGTACAGATGAGCGGATAATTAGAAACTTTTAAAAGTGTTATTATTTCTTTAAATGCTCCCTGTGTAGTAAGTAGTAAGGTCTTACAAAGTTGTCAAAATGCAGAGGACGTCTTTTCTTTTCAAATGTAAAATTTCACAAAAACTTGTTCAACTAGTTTTCGACTATACAAAATAACTTTTACAGTACAAATATCGCAGTTATTTGTACTCGTTCCAGGGCTAAATATCATTTTTTTGTACTCCATTGAAGTTGGATAATAACAATGGATATTCACCGGAGCCGCATAAATGCCAATGACCAAAGAGTTCAGAGATGAGGATTTTTATCCTGCCAGATTATTTGATAAAGCTTCTTGAAGAAGCAGTAGCACGTTGCACTGTACGGCAGTTAGCAAACAAATCGTTTGTCCCTCTTCCCAATAACTATTTTCATCTATTCATATCAAAACTCATTTTTTGTTGCTGTTTGATTGACTAATACATCACCTGCAAGTGAGAACCTGCAAGTATTTGTTGGTTCAAGCGCAAATTTTACTGGAAATATTACTATGCTCATTCGCAGTCCATGAATTTATCATCTACGTGCATGCGTACTAACGTACCATAAAACTCTGGGCTAATACAAATTCTTAAGGTGATTGAGGTGAGTCAAAAAATCACAGTTAGGCATGAGAGAGCTTGTATCCGGGGGGATTATAATCGGTATGTACAAAACATCGTTTCTGTACGAACACATGCTATTGGAGAAAAATGATGTCATAACATAAGCGAAAATTAATGTGCCATAACAGACATCCTCGGAGATCCAGGGGCAGTCAGTCGGGCGATCCATTTTCTGCTGCCCTGACAGACCGCCCCTGGGTCTCCGAGGCTGCATAACAAACAGTGTTCCAAGCTCCATTTGCAATGTAGCTTCCTATTTTTCGATTTGAAATTGTGGCATTTATAAGAAACAAGGAACAATATATAGAAAGGCGCACAACTAAAAACAGAATGCATCAGAAGGGCCTACATAGGTCCCAAGTTTCAGGTTGCCCAATGCTGGTCTGCCCGTTGGTTGTACAAGTTACTAGCCTGAGGTTCAGGGGCATGTCTCCCCCGGAAATTTTGAAAATAGAACTCACTGAAACACTATTTCCTGCATTTTAAGGCTATTTTTTTGGCGGATTTTGATGTTCACGTGCGGTTCCCCTGGCTCTCACAGCGATGATCTACTTCGCAATCGGTTGGCGATTGTGGAGACGCCAGATTCCCGGACATGAC
>JAOBYF010177548.1:0-10640 GCA_025403605.1 Parazoanthus darwini | reverse complement strand
AAAAAAACGGCCATAAGTGTGCTTGTCCCACAAATTTGGCTTTTAAGAGTCCAAGTTTACGAAATTTGCACCCCCCCCGACAAAAGCCTGCTTACTTACTTACTTACTTACTTACTTACTTACTTACTTACTTACTTACTTACTTACTTACTTACTTACTAGTTTACGAAATTTGCACCCCCCGACAAAAATCCTGGCTACGGGCCTGCTTACTTACTTACTTACTTACTTACTTACCAGTTACTTATTCTCACTCATTTACTCACTCAATCACACACATAATTACTTACTTACTTTTTAATTGAATAGCTTGGCCTCTTTGCGCCATATGTCCTATATGACCTCTGCAAGACAAGGTCGTAGTAAGGGGTGGGGCTGGGGGGACGGGTCCCCCCCCCAGGTTTTTCCCCAGCAAATGTATCAAGTTCAGCAAATTGCCCCAAGTCTGAAAAAACTGGAAATATTTTACTAGTTTTAGACACTCTAAATTTGTTTCCAATATGGCATTTACAGGAAATACATTTTTAGACAAACTAAGTTTCAAAACTTCCCGGGGAAGCATGCCCCCGGACCCCCTAGAAGGCTCCGCGCCTTTGGCCCTCGGTGGTGCCCACCAGTTTTCTAAGGCTTGTTACGGCCCTGCAAGATGTTTCCATTTCTTCGTGTCCTTGTCCATCTTAGTCGCTTCCTGCCAGACGATTCGTTCCCAGTTCAAGTTTTTTTCAGCTCGGTTAAAAACAGCGATCTCAAGTGGAATAGTTACATTGACTATATATCTGAGAAAGCATGCAAAAAATTATAGTTCTTGCAGGTCCTATGTAAAGCTGGCGTTGACCAAGTTGGTATATTAGACTTAAGCCCCTGCTGTTTGTCTTTCTTTGTTGTGAGCCTCCTTTTTCAGAGCGTTCTTTCGCAAAATCTTTAGTCTCCCAGGCGCCTTTTTTAAACTGATCGACGGTTCATTGCATAACACTAAAACTTAAAAATGAAAAACAAAAACTTTAATGTTAAGTCAACATCAAATTAACAGTTTTTCCGTTATATACTTAATATCATTTTCGCTGGCTATAAACCAAAATTATCTAAAAGCCCGCAGATGGACAAAGCTATCAAATGCAAATATCGTTGGTGTTCATGCTCGCTTCGCTTGCAACAATATTTGTTCTTATTATTAGGATTATATGACTGTATATAAAAAATTTGCTTAACACAAGACTCGGTCATGTCTCATACATTTTTTTCGTTACTTAGAGACAAAAAGGGAAAGATCATTATTGTTATTAGACTTGAGTGCGACAAATCCAAAGAGGCCGCGAGTCCCAAGTTCCGTTTTCTGAAGCGTAATCGGGAATATGATTTCAATGTAAGTATCTCAAATATTACAGTAGAACTGCTGTGAGAAACGGTGCTTTACATGTTTTCACCTTCAGACTGGGGATGATAATCATATAGATAGTGTGTGCGTTACATGAATGTATACCATATTTCAGTAATGAAGTTGTATGTCAAATAACAAGTAAATGACCGTCAAATTTGTGCTGATTTTGCAGTAAGAAATCAAATCTCGACATTTTTGTTTGTTTAACAAAAAAGGTAATTTTCAGGTTTACGAGTTCCGATCTCCTTGCTGTTGTGAGAATGGCTGTACAAGGGCACCTCAGCCAACTCCATCCGACCCGCCTGACCCACGTAAGTTAACCGCATTTTCATAATTGTAACCCTGTGAGATCAGTACAAAACTACATAGATACTGTTATTTATTCCAATTACGTTACAGCAAACTACGGGATCATTGGCGGCGCTGTCGGTGGTGGAATAGCACTGGTGGGAATGATCATTTGGTTATCAACCATAGCGTACCGCAGGTGGCAAAGGCGCCGTGGCTATAATCAACCTGTTGAGGATGGCGATCCGCCTGCTGAGGGTGGCGATCAGCCCGTTGTAGCTGCGCACGCTGGTCCAGTAGAAGTCTAAAATGGCTTCTCCACTGTCAGTTATTGATGAGAAACATTTGTCAATTGTAATGAGGTTGGAGGTAGGAGGTAGGAGTAGGGAAATAGTTTGTAAGGGAGTAAAGATAAAGAAGACAGTCCAGTATATACAAATGGTTTATCCGTCTTTTGTCCAGCCAGCTCCTCACTCTCTATCTCGAACTCGACACAGCAGAAAAGCGACTGTTTGAAAGGGGTATAACCAACGGCTTTCCCTAGACATTCAGTCTCAATTCACTTGATATGACACACCTCTTATGGAATGTTCCTTCAACAACGCCTTCCTTATGTCGTGTCTGAACAGCCCGGCCGACCGGTCAGTTCTCAAATGGAACGTGGCTACTATTAAACTGGTTCTGGCCAGACTGGCCCTGTTTATGGATAGAACTGTTCGAACAGTCACTCTCCCGGAAGAACTAAATAGCTTACAGCAGGCCCGTAGGCAGGATTTTTGTTGGGGAGGTGCAAATTTCGTAAACTTGGACTCTTAAAAGCCAAAGTATGGGACAAACACACAGTACTTGCGGCCTTTTTTTTAGTCGTTTCGATTTACGGTATCAGCAACTGTTGCGATAAACCTATTCCAGCTTCTTCATCGTCGTCTTATTAAACCTCCAAACGCGGACTTTTTTGGGTCCGTGGGGGGGGGGGGGGGGAGGGTGCGTACACACCCCGCGCACCCTCCCCCTGCCTACGGGCCTGGCTTACAGAACTATTAACTTATAAGAGGTTGCCTTTTTATCTTTTCTGTGTTTTTTTACATCATCTGGTTGTGATGGTACTTTTCAGTTTGAAACTGTTAGAATTAGCACAATTTCGCAGTGGCGTCCAACTTGCTGTTGAATAGTTAATATTTTTTTAATAAGTTCTGTTTTGTTTCAGTGCAAGAAACATGATATGTGATTCAGGGGAGTGTATTCATGTGTTCCCCGAGTCCACTGAGTTTCTTATATACAGTTGTTTTTCTTTTATACCGAAGAACCTTATTTAAGAACATGGAAAAACTGAACAATAAAGTACCTCACAAAAAAATGAAGAGGTCAGTGCAAAAATGGCTTACGTGGCGACTTTTCAAAATACTGGACCGGAATTTCCATTTTTTACAGCTACGGTGCCTCCTAAGCTTAGCTTACATAACAAATAAGTTTTCTGCTCACTTATTTTCCCCTCTTGGTCCAGCAAGGGAGGTGGAAGTGTTCCCCAACCCGCAGAGATCATAAGTTTGGAACGAAGTTAATTCTTTGACACTGAGTCAAAAATAAAATTATTTGGCAATGTTTGGAGGAAACTCAACTTGGAACACAAGAATAATGTAGCCTGCGTTGCAGCCGGTTTGTTTTGTTCAAAGGGTGACGGTTCAGACTGTCTGCGGCGCAGGCTAGAATAATGCATTTGGCTGCTGAATATGAGTCCATGCAAAGCCCACTGTAGCACTGCATGAAAAAGGAGAATTTCGAAGGGTGGCTTAAAATCGTCACTTGGGCCTTATTTGCACAGAGTTCTTCAGTTGACCTCCGGCTGAGACTAAGAAAGGAAAGTTTACATCTCTAAATTTTGAAAGTGTAACGCATAACTGCATAGACAGTCAGTTTTCTCTGGTAAGCCCGGATTCACAGGTTGACGAGGCTTTAGCTGACCCAATTATTTTTCGAATAATTTTTCATAAGCCAAATTGAAAACGAAAAAAAAAGCAAATTTTTTTTTTTTACAATGATGGATTAATTGGAATTTAATTAATTATAAGATAGTTAAGTTTAACTGAATATTCACAGTAGTACAAGCCACCAGTAGTAACTTAATGAGGCTGCATGAGTCGCATAGCTTCTGGAAATAAGGGATTCTAGTATACGGTCGTTAATTCTATTGAGGTATATTTTAAAACCGATCTAAAGTCTTACAAAGCATGAAAAGCTACTTCATTAAACAACCCCGAAATGAAAAAGACTTTTTTAAGTTTTTCTTTTCGGGCGTTGTTTAATGAAGTATCTGTATTCGTTCAAAGAAACCAAGATCTTTCATCCTCGTTCATCCTCAGCCCAAACATTAGATTTTCTCAGAAATGATGCGTGCTTGTGTACTCAGAATCTCGTCAATAAATTTTTGTGCATGCCTTTTATGCAGCCTCACCAACGTTAGTTATATTTTTGAAAATAAATGGGGTAATTGTTACATGGAGTGAATTAAATGTAGGTATATAGAGAGCAGTGAACAAAATGCTTTTGTATTTTGCTTATATAACTCAGTTCACCGGTGTAATGCAAATAATTTTAAATAAATATATGTTAGTTCCAATAAGGAATCATTTTTTCACGTAAATTTTGGAATCAGTAACTTAACCGCTCTTCAACAGACAGCTAGCAAATCACAAAACATTCACTTTACTTGAAGTGTTTTAGTCATTAACACATCAGCCAGCTCCCGCCAGTCTTCAGTTTGTTCGTTTTTGCACCATAAACTTCGGGAGGGGAAGGGCTTTTAAAAATAGCATCCTAGCTTCAAAAGCAGTGTTTTTGTTATAAAACATCTCCAAAATATCCGACGAAATGGGGGCGCCCAGGCACTCTGGCCGCTCCTAAATCCGTCCCTGCCGAGCGGATGATTAACGGAATGAAGACCTTTACATCTACTGATAACATGACAGCTCCACATCCAACTCTTTGTGAGTGGGTCAGAGGATGCTGGTAGAGAGTTCGGGGGATACATCAGGGGCGGACCTACATATTTTAGAAAGGGAAGGCCTGGCCCTAATTCTGAAAGGAGGGAGCAGGAAAATAGCATTTGAAAAAAAAATAATTTCAGCGATTTTCTTTTAAATCTTCCGTAAAATTCTTGATAAAAAAGGGGGGCCGCGACCCCTCCCCTAAATCCGCCCTTGTACATTGTGATGCATTCTTTTAAGATTGAAATGTGGTATCTCCAATGCCATGGACGGAACTGAATCCGATATGCTTTGGGATGATCATGAAGAGAGAGAAGTTGATGGTGAAACAGTCCTATGAAGAGTTGGATGTTTACGATAATCAATTCAATAAAGAAAGCTGGCAGGTGCTCTGGTAAAAGTGATGATGAAGGGCAGTTTCTTGGTTTCTAATGGCCTCGTTTACACTATATTCCTACCGACACAAAGTTCTCGCGTTGCAGATCATCTTCGAAAGCGCTGCGTCTCACGCATCCGAAACCAGGGTTCGTAAATTTTCGGACTTGTGAAAATCCATGACTTTTTCCATGACCTTTAGCAGTTTTTCACGACCTGATTTGACCATCGGTTTCTTTGCAATATATCAAAAACTGTTCTCGATAAAAAATTTTTCTAGCATTGTAAATATTTTAAAGAGAGAAAACAGCTAGTCTTTAAAAAACACTAATATGTATTTACCTACACGGCTATTGTCATTGGAATCTAACTTTCCGTAAGTGGAATCTGACAGTTTCTGTTTCGCCTCATCCATTTAATTAACTAACCCATGTTTTATACGGTAAGTTTCATTTTCCATGTCTTTCCACGACCCAAATCAAAATTCCATGACAATCCAGGCCTGGAAAACGAATTTGTAAAATTCCATGACTTTCCAGGTTTTCCATGACCCGTACGAACCCTGGAAACTGCATGAAAACTGTGCCGGAAAAAATCGTTCCAAGTGTAAACAGGTCTATCTGCTTTGGTTTTCATAACAGCACGAAAGCATTCCGGCAAGGCGTATTGATCTCATATGTACTTCGCAACCTTCATTCGTGTTTTTGGGGGCTTCATACAGACCTTCCTTGTACTTGTCGTCAGCAAGAGTCGATTCAGGGGTCAACTTATACTCCGGAATTTAGCCTGAGAAAAGTTGTTTTTATCCTTCAAAGAGAGGGTTAGCTTATTCACGGATTGACTTTTACCCCGAAAAAATAATATGGTATCTGGCCTTTGGGAGGGAGGTTCATGAAGTGAGGTTAAGTATTTCCAGTTCTTTTAACTTTATTTTCTTTTATTCCAACGGTGTTAAACTTGACTAGAAATATTTGTAGAAAAAATATTTTTGAGTTTTAATAGTTTTTTGCAGACGTTTTATAATGCCAGGCAAATCAAACTATTTTAAGTTTTTACAAAAGTCATTTTTTGACAAATATTTGCAGTTGAGTTTTAACACCACTAAATTTCGATTGAACCAAGTTGGACCGAGGTTCAGTTCTTGCCCTGTGTCCAAGTCATTAAGACTAATACAATCAATTAGTTCAGTTTGGAACTAATCTACCGAGTGTTTTTCAAAGTTCGTTAAAATTGCGTGTAACAGTAGTCTCGAGCAAAAAGGCTGGGAACTTTGCGAGCAGGCCATTGCCCAAGTGTGGGAAAACGTTTGCGCGCGCGCCCACGTCAACGTGGTTTTCTTTCTTTGCCGTTTTTGCCAGAGCAAGGAGCGGAGATTTTGTTTACGTGTAGAGTTTTTCGTACTATTTGAACAAAATATTATTGAGTTCTCTGCAGAATTTGTTAGATTCTGTCTGCTGTATCTTCACTTTGGGTTGGATTTTTGAAGTTTTTGTTGCATATGCTGCATGTTTACCATTTCGAGGTTTGTTTTCAACGGATTGTATTTGGTTTTTCCTCCACTATTGTCATTAAACCTGTCATATTTTAATTGGTTTATTGACTTTCTATTGTTTGTTATCCAATCAGATTTGAGAAATGGAGTTTGTAATTGCACAGAATTAAACATTTTTGCACAGAATTACAATGTAATTGCACTGCCCTTAGCCAACAGAATCACGTAATTCTTTCATGTATATGAGTATGATACTAACCTTGGACTGGATGCTTGGTCTTGCAAAAGGAGTTTAAAAGCACACATAATACAAGAATTGGAAAAACATTAATCTTTTATTTATTGACACAGAAGAGCGAGTTGCTATTACAGTCGTGCTCAGCCAGTTATGAGAAAGGAAACTCGTACTGCAAAAAGCATGTACATGTAACTCAAACTTCAAGTCACTCAAAATTACAATCCCACAAAAAGGTACAGCATTTAAAACATTCCATCACACTGTTTATTAGTTCATCCAATCTTTTTCGTGAAGTAAAGCAGCAAGTTTATGGCATCTCCCCTTTGATCCAGTCATTAATGATCAGATGCCGGCTTCTCGCGTGTCAACATCAACAGCATGCCAGGACCCAGAATTGCAAGTGAAATGCAGGTGAAAGCTGTCACTTGGTGAACAAGACTCTATTAGAAAAATGAGAAAGGAAAAACATTAAATTACTGTAAACCACTGCACTAGTTACCAAGGAAACATTATTTGGGGGTATCTTCAGCATAGCACAGACAGAATCCCTTCTGATTTCACAAGGAGACAAAAATATTAAAAAATTTATGAGACAGTGGTCAGGAGCAGTTTTTGTAAATGGCTGTAATAGTTCCACTGATTATTTCAAATACAAAATTTCTTAATCTAATGAATCTAATATAGCAGAAACAACAAAACGAACAAATCACATACTTGGAGTATGGATGACCTGTTGTGTTACAATCAATGCAAGACATTACTCTAAAGAACTGGAGATGTTTACAATCTATCACAGCAAAGGTTTGCAAACAGAAAGCTCGGATACTGCAGCACAGTGTCCTTTAAGGCAACCACGGTCATTATAATTGTATACACAGGCTGTCCAAAATTGAATGAGGTGTAAACAAAATTTTGTTGTTGCCTTATTATGTTGGTGAATTTGAAATTTTGTTTTTGCAAGTCTGTGTTTAGATATACTTGTTTACACTGTCATTACAACAGACAAATATGATTTATGGTCCAAAAAGTGACTAAGCAACAACAAGAGTGTCAGATTAGAAAATTACCGTTCCAAGATTAATCCCTCACTGAATTTAATGTTATAAAACTCTTGTATGTCTTGGATTGATCTCAGAGTGCAAAAACTCTAGCTAAGTGCTTCTTTTAGTTTGTTACTGGTTCTTCTTGGTTGTTGGCTAACAGTATTTCATTTGGGTTAAATTGTGATAAAAGATTTTGTGATAACGTGCCAGTAATGCTTGTTTGGTTATGGCAATTTTGGACAGCCTGATACATGAACATGTACATGTATGGTACGGAAAAATTAAAGGGTACTGGACTAGAGAATTTTAAAAAATAAATAAAAAACTTGGAAGTATTTCATTTGTCCCTAAAGTTTTTGTGTCGTGAGTGGGACAAACCACAGAACAGGTCTATCACCAAGTTTTTAACAAACCATACCACAACCTAATACAAGAGAGACTTTTGTTTGACCTTGAAAAATGCATTCGCAAACTGTTCACTTTTTGTTTCGTCAATCAATGGCTGGACAGCTACGAACACAAACGTTGTGGGTTTCTATCTCTCTATTCATTTGTCCTATGAAATAAAAACTATGAACACCAACATAACAAAAATGATGGTGCAATTCTACATGCTTGCACATGCTCAGTTGGTCAAGCCAATAAGAAGTTCTCCATGTTCATAGTAGTGAGTGCTTCTGCTCATGTACTGTTCGCACAGCCAATAAACATTGGTTGAGCTCTGTTCGCATTTTGTTTGCGTGTTTTTATTTCAAGGTCAAATAAAAATCACTTCTTTAGGGAATATGATGTTAAGACTTAAGTTTATAAAATTTAAATATTTGCTAGAACTCAGTAGAACCAGGCTGATGGAGCGGGGTTCCGAAACTTCAATTGCCAATTTCCAAATTCAAATCAATCATGTTTTGTTCAAATTAGCAGTTAGTAATTTACAACAACTACTCCGCCTCCTTATAGCACAGACATGTGATGTAAAACCATTAACTTGGCAACGTGTTAAAAAATAAAAAATAAATAATAAATGGTGATCAGATGCAGGTTTTCTTAAATCTGCTGTGAAATATGTACTGAAAACTAAAACAGACATTTCATTATGAAAGAAGCAAGTAAAGTAGGTGAAGAAAGAAAGTGATTCCGAGCTGAGTTTGTCCGGGTTCTTATGACTACGTACCAGCTCCTTTCCACCGGATCCAACCTTCTCCGGCATTCGCCCCGTAGTTGTCATTGTTCTCTTCATCAAACCGTTCCTAACAACCCCAAATGCCTGTCTCAATACAGCCGACATATCTATTCTCTGTTTTTCTTCTGATTTAAAGAGGCAGCTACTTTTTGCAGGGGAGGAAATTCAAATGAACTTTCTTTCCACACTTCTTCTTTCCCAACTCAAAATGGCGGACAATTGAGAATCAATCCAGGACCACGCGACCATAATGAACCCAGACCCAGGCTACTTTCCTTCCCAGAATTCATTTGTAGTTTGTTATGAAGAATTCGCGCCACTGACCAAAATGGCTGCCGTTCGGATGGGAACGAAGATCTGTGAAGTTACAGGCGAAGTGAAGTGTTCTAGTGTGGAATTCATAATGAGCGGTTGTAAGCAAGGATCTTTAGCCCTGTACCGAATGTCTTCAGATTTGTTCTACATTCATACAATTATTCCAGGAGGTAGAAAACCACCAAAATTACAGGTAATTTTCTGTTCAACTTTCGAACATTTTCTGATTTTGTGTCGAGTTCGATATTTGTCTTTGAGTCGGAGTCGTTGAGAACCTCAAGAAGACAGGAAATATTCGTTCCTGACAGATTATTTGATTAAAATAGATAAAGATATGGAGTTTCATTTCAGGGATCTTGTTTCACACACAGAGAAAATTGTGAATTTTAATAAAATTTGATTTGCCTTTGAATTGATCTCATCTACAAATTTAAGTTGAATCGTCGGGTTATCAAGCTGACACCCAACGTAAAGGCAGTAAACTACCATTTCAAAGTCATTTAATCAAGCTGAGAATTTCCGTCCAATCGGAACAAATAGTTTTTTTTCTCCAGAAATAATGTACTAGACTGGGGAAGATCATGCTCAGCTGACACACTCGATCAAGAGGTTTGTCCGGACAAACATCAGAACTGGGTTTTAGAGGAATTTATGTTTCTCTGATGAAAATATGTGCATATAAACCAATGAAAAGTTGGAAATACAGTAATGCCCAACAAATCCAAGGAAACAATATAACATGCATTTGATGTATAATATTAATTTAGCTGTACAGAAATTACAGTAGTGGTCGGAGTAACCTAACATTGACCCTCCGGAATGACCTGCTATCCCATGGGTCAGGCCTTCTGTGCCTTATGGGATTTATCCATTGTGATATTCTCCGTGTGGTCCTGTTACTCAAATATTCTGTACTGAGTCAGTGTTTTTCTTTTAAAAGGCTGGTACACCGGTAAATTGTACTGACTTCCCCAGGTAACTGTACCGCCTTTCCCCAGCAGTAACGTCTGGCAGTTTTTTAAAAGTCACCAAAGACAACATTTAAATTCAATACAACTCTAACCTGCCTTTACATGTAATAAACTAGAACTAAATGTTCTGGGAAACATGTCCCAAGACCCTTGCAACTTTGACACTTGATAAACTTAACCAGGGTGTACCTTTTTTCCCACTCAGTGTACCCCATTTCCCAAACATTAAGAAAAACACTATGAGTCACAGGACAAGAATCAACAGTTTTTCAAATTTCTCATAACAACATGTTGTCTGCAACCATTCTGAAGCTCAGCTGACAAATAAAATGAATGTAAAAAGAATCTCAAGATGAGAAGGAAATCTGTAAATGTA